>WIGN01000394.1:0-35113 GCA_014235955.1 Colletotrichum sojae
TGCCACGAGAACTGTTCTACAGCGTCAATCCCCAACTTCTGTTAGCAGACCCTACTGTCGGATAGCTGACCGTAACAATACCCAACGTCGGTCCCAGAGACAAAGGGACATGTTCACAGGAAACGGGACTTGTATGTAGATGGGACTCGAGTACCCTCGAGCCCTACCTTCCATAGTTCTTCAGCTATCAACCTCGTATCAATCTTCGGATACTTTTAGCCCTCAGTCGTGAAGACCTACGACCCTCTTGTCAGACACTTAGACTGATCACCTAAGTGCCTTGAACCTTCAGGATCCCTTCAGCACCCTACAGTACTGTTTACAGCGTCAAACCTCAGCTTCTGTTAACATACCCTCACTGTCAGAAGGCTGGCCGTAACACCTAGCTGGGCCCACTTGCCCTACTTGAGAGTATTATCCAGCTATTTTTGCAAGTAAAATTGTAGATGCCGTAGCCCGTAAGCCCTTTGATTATTTAAGTAAGTTCAAATCCATATAATATATCTTTTTTTCGTAGATATTTCAGTTATTCCTACTTACTTACCTACTTACCTAGGTCGGTGGGTAGTAGTAGTTTTTTTTTTTTTTTTTTTTGATTGGGTGGGTGGTCCGTGCCCCACAACTGTCGATAACGGTCGACAACAGTTGTTTTAGGAGTTGCCGTCATATGTTAAGCAACGGTTGTGGCCGCAGCGACTGTATTTCTCCCCCACCACTTGCCAGTAAGGTATACCAAGCCACAAAGCCAAGTGCAATCGCAACTAGCTTTGTTTACGGCTCTCCCCTCAAGCGCAATCTCGAAAGTTGTCTCATCGTTCATTACATTCAACACGCCCTCTTAAGGACCCTGCTTCTAGCCAGAGATTTCCATAGCCTACAGAGAATGCAACGTCATATCGTCGAGTCCCTGCTTAATAACATCCCCCGCCATCTCAATCTCGTATGCAATGTCGGGCTGCGCCTCAACGTACAGCCAATTCTTCTCCCCAGCCATGGAGAAGTTCAATCTCGCGAGCTCGTCCGGGATGATACTTTTCTGCAGCGCGGGGTTGCCGGACTTGGCAGCCTCGACGCGCAGCTGGATCTCGCAGCTGCGGTCGAGCAACCCAAAGAGAAACGAGGCCTCGTCGACGGTGGAGCCGACGGTGAGCAGGCCGTGGTTGAGCAGCAGGGCGCCCTTGCCGCGGGGGCCCAAAGCGGCGGCGATGCGCTGCCCTTCCTCCTCGGCGGTAACAATACCGCCGTACTCGTTCATGGTGGTGACGACGCCGTAGAAGTCGCAGACGTCCTGGGTGATCATGTCCAGGGGCGCGCCGAAGACGGTCCAGGCGCGGCCGGCCATGGTGTGGGCGTGGCAGATGGAGTGCACGTCCGGGCGGGCCTTGTGGATCTCCGAGTGGATGAAGAAGCCGGGGGAGTTTACGGGGCGGTGCTGCGGTGCGCGCGTGTGTGTTAGTCAGGGCCAGGCACGTATTTGTATGACATGCAGATGAGAGGAGGGGGTGGGATGGAAAAAGGGATGGGTATGGGGAGGGGGCACGAAGGGGGGGGGGCAAGGTATTCCGGCTTACCCGGTTCCCGCCAACGATGCGGGCCGTCTCGATCTCGAGGCAGACCATGTCGGAGGCGTTCATGAGGGCAAAGTGCTTCCCGATGGGGTTCATCCAGATGCACCCCTCGTGCTCCGGGTCGCGGACGCTGATGTGGCCCGAGATGCCCTCGGTGAAGCCGACGCGGGCCCAGTTGCGGAAGACGGCGGCCATGTGCAGGAGGATGTGCTTCCGGTGCTCGTGGAACGAGTCAAACTTGGGGATGCCTTGATGAGTGTCAATTTCAGCTCAAGTTGTCGGACAAAAGATGCACCGCGATGTGACGTATTTTTGCTTACCGGTCAGGGGGTTTGGCCCGATGCACATCTTGTCAAGCTGGCACGGCATCTCGTAGGCGTCGGCGGCCGCCGCCTTTGCCGCGGGGGGTGGTGCGTCCGGCACCGCGGCTGGCTCTTGGGGGATCGCGGATGGTGACATTTCCTTTTTTCTTTCTTGCGTCTATTCCAATTGTTGGTTTAGGGATTCTATTCCAATTGTTGGTTTAGGGATTCCGTGTGCTGCTGCTGAGAGAGTGTGTGTGTGGACGGAAGTGGAATTGCGACAATGATGTCTTGGAGAGCTGTAGAGTATTGTGATTGAAGTGAACAGGGCGACGGCAATTATTCACCCCCGCTGGGGGGCGGCGGCGGGAGAGGGCGGGCGGGTAGGGCTGATGGTGGCCGCAGACAGTAAGATAATGCTTCCTTCCACCCGTCCAGGGCAATTATTGGCGACACGACATGGACCTGGATGTGCCTATTTTGGGCGGGTTGCATGTAAATCATCGACCGGGGGTGGGTAGGGGGTGGCTTGTTAGTACTATTGGTGTTGGCGTTGGTGTTGTGAGGGGGAAGAAGAAGAGGGGAAGATCAACAACTTGCAAGGGTGCTACGGATTAGTGTAGTTCTATTTCATAAGATGAGGGGAACATGAGAGAGCTCTCCAAGGAGGGGGGGCCGGGATGACGATGTCGTTGGACGAGATTGAAGCGGGTGCAGAGCCGACGTAGCATCGATCCATGGATCGCGCATAGCTTTTCGCAACCATGGATCCTATCAAGCCTATTGCTTTCTTGCTTTCCTTGCTTACATAGCTCCTCCTCACCTTCGCCTCAAAAACCAAGACAGACTGGCTTGACTAACGCAACCTTGGCATTGAGCTGTTCACACACTTTTCGGTACCAAGTAGGCGATGGGATCTGCCTAAATTCTCACTCCACAACGAGAGAGAGACACGGTTGCCCCAAGACGCCATGTGACGCCCAGAATGCGGAATGCAGATTGCAGAATGGCTCCTCCCTCCAACTCCTCCTCTTTTCCTCACCAGCCAGGACATAGGCGCAAGCGAGACATCGCCGTTCTACTTTCGGTCGGAGATTCGGACCAAAAAAGACTGGACCTTCGAGAAGATGCTGACAGGAAACGGCACGGTCAACGTTATAGCCGTAATTCCGAGATTATGTCAGACTACCTGAGTCTCCCGTCCATCATTGTGGAAGTAGATGATCCCAAAACGGAATTTAATGATGCTTAATATGGTCAGGATGATGATTGTGTTCCGCCGAATATTCCAACGAGCATTGGTTCATCTGAAAAAGACGAGAACCGCACACAAGATCCTGCCCTGCCCTGCCTTGCTTCGTGCTCTCATATAAAACTGCGCCCTTGGGCCAAGTTCATTCGATGTAACCTTGGCAGAAGAAAAAAAAGCGGAGGTAACGCGAGCCTGCATATGATCCATGCAATCTCGTCTGCCTGTAATCACCTTTGCATCTTCTAGCGATGTCTCTCTACACACACACACACACACACACAGTCTCTAAAACTGGCACTGTTATTGGGCACTAACCGCCGCTCAAGGCAGACATGGTCGCCCCCAGCTCTTGACCTGCCCCTTGATTCGGGGCAGGCTGGGCGGAGTCTTGTACGACATGCCCCAAACGAAGCATTAGCCCTCTCGATTCCTCCAGGAAGACTTTCCTGTGGGTGTCTCTCTCTGTCTTCCAAGGCGCTCTGAAACCTACCTTCGTGCCCGATCAGGTGGAGCAGAAGATTATCTGCAGTGCCAGAGAGCAAGCAAGGCCGCGGTGCCAAGCAACCAAGGCAACCAAGCACAAACTCTTATCCTGTCCATGTGGTGACATGGTCGATCCTCAGGCTTCTTCTATCGGCCTGAGACACCGCAGCGTTGTTGGTTTACCGCGAACGAGCTAGGTATCTCGACGGATTAGGGAAATGCTGCGGCACTCTCATTCGACGGGACATTCTCGCCATACGATTGCACGAATGCTGCTATCCTCCGACGTCTTCCCCGTTCACCCTCCCTCTCCGGATCGTTAGGTTCCCGATCGACCAATCCTGCCTTTCAGCCTCAGCGGCGCAGGCGGCCGGCGGTGCACCTGAATAGGCCATTTGGCAACTTTCTCGCCTTAGACACAGGGAGACTCTGTGTATGTGTGTGTGTGTGTGTGTGTGTGTCGACCCGGCTGTTGGATAGAAGGGGGGTTACATGCGCCCTCACCGGGTGTCTGTCTCACCCGGCCCTCCCACCCGGCTCTACTACGGGAGGCAGTGTGTGTGTGTGAATCGGTGCCTGGAGAGAGAGAGAGAGGTCATCCATACGGCCATCTGTATTGCGGAAATCCTTCCACCCGCCCCCACGTTTCGTTCGCCAAGGACTGGCCGCCAATGCCAATGCAAACGAGTGCGATGTTTTCCCACTTTAACACATCAGAACGGCGGAGACGCTAACCCCTCGCAGGAACGGTTCGTGCCGCTTACACGCCTCACCCGCTTCCATCCAGCGCATGTCGTCAGTCGCACTTCCTCAGCCCATTGGAGAGAGGTCCCGTGTTGGAATAGCTAGCCCATGATGTGCCTTGTACCGCCACCCCAGTTTGGCGGCTCTGCCTCCGCCGATATAGCTCAAACCCCGAAGAGAATCGGGTTCTTTTGTGAAGGCCTGTACGGTTGCCTGTATATATTACTCACCCTCTGCGACGGCCTCGTCCGATCAGGTTTATCTGGGAGCTGTAGAGGGAGGAGAGCATCATATACAGGAAAGGGAGCGTTCTGTCATATCGACTAGACTACATCGTTTTCCTTTCTTCTTTTTTCTTCTGTACCCGTTTTCCTTCCTGCATGTGCATCTAATCTTTTTCTCATACATGGTCTCCTTTCCTCTGCTATCCCTGTACACGCATCCCGTCCCGTCGAGAGGTACAAGATGACCGCCATGGATACCACCGCACCGGCAGCCCAGCCCGACGACCACGAATGCAACGGCAATATGGGCCCGGACCCGATGCACGCGCGGCCGTACGCGCTACCCGGCGTCAACCAGCTGCCGCCCGAGGACGACTGGACCGGCATCGAAGACCCCAAGGAGAAGAAGAAGCTGCAGAACAGGGTCGCGCAGCGGGTATATCGTCAGTAGTCGCACCACGCCATGCAGCACATGAGATGATCGTCGGACTAACATGCAGTAACACACATAGGCCACCGCATGAAGGAGCGCATCAAGATGCTGCAGGACAGGCTCGAGTACCACGAGACCCGGCGCCGCGAGGCCCCGACGCCGATGCCCAGCAACCCCATCCCGCCCACTGCTACCACCACCACAGTCATGGCCCCGTCTCTGGTCTACCCCTCCACCGAGATGATGCCCGCGGCCGAGCCGCCGTCGCACCTGTGTCCCACGACGGACAGGACGACGCCCGCGCCGTACGACATGCTGCCGCACCACCTGGGTCAGGATACGCTGCACACGCCCATGGACTGCGGCGACGGGAGCTTCTTCAGGAGCGGAGGCAACGGCCTGCTCGCCCCCGACGCCCTGGCGTGCCCGACCGCCGGGATGGACGGCGTCGAGTGGCCCGGGGACATGTCGCACGACTTCATGCTTAAGTGTCTGTATCTCCAGTCCCAGCTGCTGCACGTAGACAAGGACGAGACCGCGAGGGAGAGGACGCCGGAGGATGGGAACAAAGGCACGCAGAAACCCTTCCTTTCCCTTCCCGACTCCTGGTTTCTTGCAGATCTTGTTCATGGCAGCACTTGAGGGAGATGAGACTGGCTAACATGGTTCATGCAGCACCGCATATGTTGTCCCCCGGCAACGGTGATGACTTGTACTTTGAGCTGGATCCGCTCGTCGTCGGCTCCGGACCGGACGGCGCTGGTGTCTCGAACGACACGGCGCTGCACAACCCCGGCTCCGCGACGAGCACCAGCACGCGCAGCCAGCGCGGCAGCATGCCCGAGACGCCGTCGAGTATGTCCTCGGCGGCAAACAAGGCAGCAGAAAAAGCCCGCGCAGCCCTGACGACGCCAACGACGGCAGCATTCACAACCACACCAAACGGCGGCCACCGGCGAGCCAGCAGCACCGGCAACATCGGCATCAGCAACAACGCCAGCTCACCCTCCCGCGACGCGCCGATGGACGAGCGCCTCGGCAGCGTGATGGAGCAGGCCGAGGCCGCGGGGTTCGCGAGCTTCGACGAGCTGGTGATGGCGTACTACGGCGAGCAGCTGGACGAGTCGTCGCCGCTGGCCAACGAGCAGCGGCTCAGCCGGAACCGGCGCCTCCCGAGGGTCGTGTCGGACGTGTACCGCCGCGCGGGCGGGTGGAGCTCGTGGGAGCGGCGCGGGTTCTACGAGGAGATGCTCAAGATCGCCGAGGCGATGCTCGCGTCCGAGGGGGCCGCGGCGAGGGCGTCGCTGGCGGAGGGGATACTGCCCCTAGCCGACGGCGGGGACCGGGATAAGGTGTGCTTGAGGATCAGGAGGATGGTGCAGGAACAGGTGAGCTCCCCCCTTGCGCCCTACCCCCCACTAGCTGCTCTTTGAGATGCCTCCTGTCTCCTTGTTTCTCTGATGGCTGGTGCCTGGACAAGGAACGCGCGGGCTGCGCGATGCGAGAGAGGCAAAGCCACGGAAACGGGAAAAGATTTCCCACGATGTCACCCTGCGCTTACGGAAGGGCTAACTCCCGGATCTTGTAGGTGCCGAACCTGTGGGCCCTGAACTCCGGGCTGGTGGCCAACGACGGGGACTGGAGGCAGCGGGACCGGTCCAACGCGGCGCTCGGGAGCATCCTGCTCATGCACTGCGCCGGAAGGATGCCCAAGGAGCAGCTGCTGGGGCTGTTGGAGATGTGCTTGTGAGGCCAGAGTAGAGATGAATTTGGAAATGATACCCCCAGGATGAGGAAACAACGGCGTGGCTTGCATAAACTACAGTAGCATAAGTATGGCTGCATAGAGCTTTCCATGTATAGATCCATTTTATTGTTTGGGTGGGCTGGAGAAGGCGGAGCACTGGGGTTCAAGGGTTTGTGATAATTGCGATAATTGCTAAGCCTCGTTCCAAGAGACCACCCATTTTGACCGGGTATCCTACTTGACCTGAACTCTGTGACCGTCGTCTTCATCATTGCTATCCCTGTCGGTGTCCCTTGCTATCAGTGTTACTAGGTACCAGTGTCGCCGTCGTTAGATTATTACTCTAGAGTTCATAGAAATTGCGTGTCAGGAGCATGGTACCCAGTCCAACTAGCCGTAGCACCCTGCCAACATGGTCAGACTCAATGATGACCCGCACGACGGTAGCCCAAGGCTGAATGAGGTCACATTGTTCGACAAAAACGCTTGTACGAGACCGCATGAATGATCTTTAGGGACAGAAAAGCTTGTAATGTGCATATTCCTATTCCTGTAGCTGTTCCTGCAGCCTGACTAGCTCCTAGGCGCATGCTGTCGTGCTATTCTCATCACGGTCCAATGGAAACGGTCCAACTGAGACCATGATTGCTTAGCTCCGCCTCAGTCTTGGGTGCTTATGGCGTAAGAGCTGTCATGTCGTTGTCACTGTCACGTGGGGACTTTGGTGATGGCTTCAGACGTACGTGCCGAATCGATAGACGTCGGGTTGTACGACTCCATCGGCTGCAGGAAGGAACCGCGCCGGCTCCTTCAGTCCATATTTGCCGTCGGGTAGAGGTATCTTGAGGGAATTGCGGGTCCAGCCAGCCCGTTTGCTCCCCTGCAGCGCTAGTGCCGATTGGGCTGTGGTTCTGTCCAGACCCCTCCCCCACGCTCCACTCCTCCCGTCCACTGTCCCATAACTAAGAACGTACCCAAGTACCCAAGTACATTTACGACGAAGGAATCCCGTAATTGCCCATTGAAGGAACCCGGGTCTCTCTGAGCCACCCCCAAGAAATGTGATGCGTGTTGCTCCATGGTCCACTCGTGCTTACTGTCTCGGTGACAAGGCTTCTTACCGACTACGTACCAAAATACTTTGTCCAAGGTGGTAAGATATCGAATTCCAAAGTACTGAAGCAAACGCATGTAGAGAACCTACGAGAAGGTACGTTCCTTGGCTACCACGTTGGTGCCTACCTTCCTTAGGTACTACCTTACCCCAAGGTCCCCTACCGCGTCATCTGCATCTCTTCGTTCCGTATCAACTTTTTCCTCATCACATCATCGCCAACTCGTTCGTCGTCTTTCCTTCGTCTCCTTCAGTCCCCTCCACCTCATCGACGCGCTGCGCTGAGCTCTGCCAGACGGCCTCGACCATGTACCAGCCAATTCTTCGCCGGTTGGGGCCGATGGCTGCCCAGGCGGCCGTCCGCCACGCCAGCTCCTCTCTTCCTCGATTATCCCACGCGCTGGGGAGCTCACAACCATTGCTCTTTCGCGCCTTTGCTCGTTTGCCTCCACGCAGGGTAACGCCCCTCGCAGCATCTCGACACCGATTCAGGGCCATTGGCACCCTCCCTCGCCCGGCCCCTGTGTCGCCGCGCCCATCCGCTGCCCCGCAGGCCCCACGGAAACCGAGGCGCATACTCCGGAAGCTCCTGTATGTCCTCACCGGCGTGGGCCTCGCGGGGTACGCCGCCGACCGCTTCTACTACAGCAGCGTCGGCATGCGCTCCGTGAGGGCCTACGGGACCATGGCCCTCGTCGGCCTCGACTACAAGCTGCACCTCGGGAGCGACCCGTACATCGCCGGCGTCCCCATTGATGTCCTGCACGAGCGCAACTCCCGCCGCGTTTGCGATATGCTGAAGGCCAATGGCGGCTTGTACCTCAAGGCCGGCCAGGCCATGGCCATGCAGGGCAGTGTGTTGCCCGAACGCTGGCAGGTTGCGCTGTCTGAGGTGTTCGACGACGCCACCCCCTCGTCATGGTCGGACGTCGAGGCCGTCGTCAGCGAGGACTTTGGCCGCTCTGTCGACGACATCTTTGGTCCCGGCTTTGAGCGTGACCCTCGCGCCGCCGCGTCAATTGCCCAGGTCCACTATGCGCGTCTGGCAGACGGCCGCGAGGTCGCGATCAAGGTCCAACGGCGACAGATTGCGACCCAGGTGTCGGCGGATCTGTCAACGCTCAAGTAAGTTCCTCTCTCTCTCCTCAGGTGCACCTTTTTGTTCAATGGCTAACCACTCATTGCAGGCGCATGATTGAGCTCGCCGCCGAGGCAACGAGGATCCCCATGGAGCCGCTAGGAGAGTACCTCGTGAACCACGTCATGCAAGAGACGGATTTCGAGCGGGAAAGATCCAACGCAGAGCGCCTAGCCGGCTTCATCCGAGAGGATCCGCTGCTGCGCGACCGCGTTCACATCCCCGAGGTCTATGGTGACCTCAGCTCGAAGCGCGTTCTGACGACCGAGTGGATCCACGGCCGCAACCTGCGGGACAGGGATGGCATCACAGCCCCGCCCACCGCTGCAGGCGGCGGTCTGGGCCTCAACCTGGGCGACGTTATGGAGACCGTCATCGAGCTCTTCTCTGCCCAGATGTTCCGCTACGGCTTTGTCCACTGCGACCCTCACCCGGGCAACATCTTTGTGCGGCGCAAGCCCTCGGGCAAGGCGGAGATCGTCCTCCTCGATCACGGCCTCTATATCACCCTGTCAGACCGCTTGCGGCAGCAGTACGCCCTGTTCTGGAGGGGCTTGTTGACCCAGGACACCCAGGCTCTGACCGAGGTATCAAATGCCTGGGGCATGGAGGACCCAGAGCCTTGGGCCGACGCCTTCACCATGAAGTCCTCGAAGCTCGAAAAGGCGCGCAGCGACGAGACGCCCGAGGAGCGCGAGGAGCGCATGATCGCCGAGGCCGCGAGCTACGTCGGCAAGGACGGCCTATGGCCGCCCGAGCTCGTCTTTCTTGAGCGCAACCTCGGCCTCGTCCAGGGCAGCAACCGGTTTCTCGGCTCGCCGGTCAACCGCGTGAAGCTCATCGGCGTCTCGGCCATGCGCTCTGTTGAGTCTGGTGGGCACGAGCCTCTGTTGAGAACGGTGCGGGCGCGGTGGTCGCTGTTCATGCTGGACTTTGTATTTTATCTGAGCAGGGTAAGACAGTACTTTGGATACGGCGGCGGGTTCGAGGAGGACCTGAAGGAGGAGGAGGACAGGGCGGCGCGGGAACTCAAGGACACTCTGGCGGTGGTTTTGGGCATTACGGTTGACTAGCATAGCGACGGTCTGTTTTGTGTTGGTTTTTAAATACTGGGAGAGCATCTCTCCACTTGATCAGACACGGTGTGCTTCCATGTTGTCTGTACCATAGCTTTCCCACTCTTCAAAAATAGACAAAGGTCAAGATCCCATCTCGTTGTTTCCCTCTAAGTACCTAACCCAGGTAGTAGCACCCGATGGCTGATCAACACAAGCACTCTCTTGATATTCTTAGTAAGATACGTACAAATTGAAACTGGTTATTCTACTACGGGAGCATGCTGTTGTCTGCAAGATTTCACTAAACGACTTTCTACTTTATCCATCCATGTACCGTCCTCTATCCCCAAACTCATCGCTACTCCTCCCTCCCCTCAGGCCGGGCGGTAGGCGGCACAAAAATCGGAATCTCCATCGCCATCTCCTCATGCGGATTCATCGAGTCCAAATCAGCAGACACGTGTCCCGCAAGCGTAGGCTTGCGACTAAAAAACACCAACATGTCCCTCGTAGCAGGCCTCTCGGGATCGACGGCGTACACGGGCGACAAGCTGTGCTTCCGCTCGCTGTCGACAACCATCATCGTATCCAGGAACGCGCGGTGGTGCACCCTTCCCAAGATCCTATCGGGCTTCGCGTCGGCGTACCGCGCGCCCGTGGTTTCCGACATGTCGTGCACGTACGTCACCGCGCTCTCGGGGGTCATGTTCTCGCTCCCCAGGAACGTGGTCATGGTGTGGTCGACGCCGTCCGTGTGCACGCCTTCCAGGGCTGGTTCTCCCAGACGCGAGGGCGTGGTGGTCGTGCGCACGGAGAAGAGGGTGCATATCCACCTCCGGGTGTCGTAGTCCATCGCGGGACGGCGGCGGGTCGGGACGCCGTGGTATATCGCGGACTTGAAGATCATGAGCGCCTGGAAGACCGTGTTGAGCTGCAGCTCGTCCTCGACCTCGTCGAAGATGCGGACCGTGTCGGAGTCGTAGCGGGAGAAGTCCTCCGCTTTCGATAAAATGAAGGGCTGGAACTCGAGGCGGCGGAGGGTTGCGGCGCTGGCTGACGGAGCGAGATCGAGCAAAAAGCGGCCGTTGCGGGTCTTGCGGTAGGGGAGCGTCGGGTCGCCTATGAGGTTGTCCGAGACGGAGCGCAGGGCTGCGAAGTCTTCTTCCCTGGCGCCCAGCTGCAGACAGAGACGGGCCATGTCCCGGCCGGGGACGAAGATCACGCGGTCCTCGACGTAGCGGTCGCGGAGACGCATTATGGTGGAGATGGCCGAGTAGAAGTCCGGGCTGTGGGCCTGCTTGCGGAGGTCGAGCTGGGGCCTGGAGGAGCGGGAGGGGGAGGGGGTTGACGGGTGGAAGCTGTAGTGGTACTGGCCTGGGTCCGTTTGCTGGTGTTGTGGTGGAGGTTGGAAGGCGGCGGCGGCGGCGGTGGCGGCGCCTCGGGAAGGGGTTACCTGCCGGGCCGTGCCGGTCTTTGGCTGGCGGGAGAGGTACCGCCGGGAGGCGGGGACCGGTGCGGGGCGGCGGAGGAGGGGGGAGAAGGCGGTGCCGGCGCGTTTGGCCGGCATCAAGACGGCGGACATTTTGTGCGAAGGGATGAAGGATTTGAAGGCGTCGTGATGTTTTTCGTTCACACACACTACAGTACACACCCACACAAGATAAAGGTACGAGATGAATGGGGGCGGATTGCTGATGAGGCTTGGGTCACATGTAGGGAATTCCAGTTTTCCCCTCTTCTCTTATACGTCACTACAGTGTCTATGGTAGCAATTCTTCTCGTCCCCGCATGCAGGAGACTGTCGGCTATGACAAGATCCAGTAGGTCAGAATCGTCTCACGGCCAAGGTGAGATGGACTGACGGGAGAAGACTGCCTTGCGGGGGTTAGTCAGTCGTGGGTTGTACTAAGGCAGGAAGGTAGTAATAAATAAGAGGGGAAGAAATCTGTATGCAGAAATTCACCTGCCGGCCGCCCGTCTGGGTGTGCCAATACTATGTACGTTGGACGCAACCTGTAAGGCAGGGCAGAGGATGGTGCAGATGGGAGTGGACGGGACAAGACCGGAACGATTCAACCCGCGATGCCGCGGTACGTATCTGCGTCGTGGCTTTTGCCAGAGCAGGTAGCGGTACTTGGATCTCGACGTTGCGGCGCTAAGGTAGGGCGGAGTGGGGTCGCGCCCCGCTGGCTTACTGTCCAACCCACTCCCAGTGTCTTGGCCGGGATGTCATGCCTAGAGGGAGGTACCATAGTAAGTCCTGTGTACCTTGGTTGGCATGCTGGGTGGTACCCAGGACTCAGATTTTTTTTACGAGAGTGGTTTTACGAGAGTGTGATTTTTTACGGAGGATCGCTTCAGTGAGGCGCAGGGCATTCTGGACTGTCATTCAGGCGGCGCAAGGGGCCGTTCTTCTTGCTCCCTTTACTGAGCTGCCCGCCCTGTCTGCGTTTGCGCATTGCATTTCCTCCTGTTGTTCTTTCTACCTCTTCTCGCCCTCCTGTTTTTCGCTAGTACTGCATTTCGTACCACTTGCACCCCAAAGTCACCAACTCCCCTAATCTTCCCACTCCTTCCACTGCCCTCCATCTTTGGCGCTCTCCCATCGAAGCCCCACTGTACCGGCCCCGCTATTCTAAGAGCACCGGGACCGGCTCCGGTTTGGTTCTCCACACACAACCTGCCCGCCATGGAGTCGCTATTGGAGCCACCGGGCTGCCCCGACGACACCTTCGGTCCCTGGGCCGGATTCCTTTGTCGCGGCGGTTTCGACTTCACCCTACTGTTTGAGGAGAGCATCCTCACCATCCCGCTGCAATGCATATTCCTTCTGGTTTTGCCATTTCGAGTCAGCCAGCTCTGCTACATGAGCAGGAAAACCATCCCCAACAACGACGGCATCGTGAAAATGGTAAGTTCCTACGCGTGCCACAACCTCCTAATATCTCTTCTCTGATGCTAACTCAACCCTCTAGGCCTCGGCAGTCTGCGTCTTCGCATGCAGCACCGCCCTCCTAGCCCTCTGGTCCGGCAGCCCATCCACGCTCACAACGCCCGCCACAATCCCCACCGCCGCGCTCGTGGTAGCCGTATCGCTCGCGTACTGCGCGCTAACCTGGCTCGAGCACAACCGCAACCTCAAGCCCTCCTTCATCCCCTTCGCCTACCTTTTTCTCTCCGTCATCCTCGACCTCCCGCGCTGCCGCACGCTGTGGATGATCCACGAATCTTCCCAGGCCTCGCGCCGCGCGATACCGGCGCTCTTCACAGCAAACCTGGCCCTGCGCTTCGGCATGCTGCTCCACGAGTCCTCCGGCAAGCGCAGAATACTGCTCCCGGACTACCGGGGCTACGCCAAGTCCACGACCGCGGGGACGCTGAGCCGGAGCACGTTTTTTTGGCTGTGGTCGTTGTTCGTCGGGGGGTATAGGAGGAATTTGAAGCTGGAGGATTTGGATCCGCTCGAGCCGGGGTTGGAGTCTGAGCCTTTGTATCGCGAGTTCCGCGAGGCGTGGGAGAAGGGTGAGTACTAACTGTTTCGCCGTGAATGGTCTTCATGAATACTGACGACGACTGATCGTAGTTCCCAACAAGACGACGGGCGGCGTGCTCTACGGGACGTGGCTCAAGGTCTTTGTACGCCATGTCATGGCTGCCTTCATCCCTAAAATCTGCCAGATTGGGTTTACCTACACGCAGCCCTTCCTCGTCGAGCTGGGCATCGGGCTGGCGGCTACGCCTAGGGGCGGGTATGCTGATAACATCGGCTACGGCTTGATCGGGGCCTACGCCATCGTCTACACCGGTATTGCCGTAGGTTTCTCCCTTCATCCCATTTTCGTACTGGGTCAGACGTCTCATGCGTGGATAGATCTCGACAGGTCAGTACGAATGGCGCGCATATCGCGCCGCGACAGTCATGCGCGGGAGCATCATTGGCCTGGTCTACCAAAAGGCCCTGCGCCTCGACGTAACCTTACCAGACGTCAGCCCAGACGGCGCGCTGACGCTCATCACCACGGACGTGGAGAATATCACCCAAGGTGTGGTGTACCTGCACGACATCTGGGGCGCGTTCGTCGAGATGGCCATTGGTATTTATCTCATCTACCGTCAGCTGGGGTCGGCGTGCGCGATGCCACTAGCCATTGTGTTTTGTAAGTACACGCGGTGGAAATAGCGGACATGACAGCTGATCTCTTCTCACAGTCGTCTTGGTTATCACGGCGATAATCTCCGTGCCCATCGGCAAGTCCCAGGCGACCTGGATCAAGGCCTCGCAGGACCGCGTGACCACGACGTCCAAGGTCCTGAGCAGCATCAAGTCTCTCAAGATCTCGGGCCTGGGCGACCTCGTCTTCTCTATGATCCGTGACCTGAGGTCGAAAGAGCTGGAGGTGTCGGAGAGATATCGGAAGCTGCTTGGATTTACCCTCGTACTGAGTACGTGCACTCCCGTCCACGTTTGGCATGAGTAAATTGCTAACAATGACCGCAGTGATCTGCATCCCCATCTGGTCTCCCATCCTCACCTTCATCGTCTTCGCGGCGCAGTCCCAGACCACGCTGAACATCCAGCGCGCCTTCACGGCGTACTCGCTGCTGACTCTGGTGAACCGCCCGCTGTCGGACGTCATCCTCGCCCTTCCCATCCTTGCCGGGTCAATCACCTCTTTCCAGCGTATTCAGGATTACTTGAACGGCAAAGAAAGACTCGACAACAGGGTACCCCAAAGACAAGAGAGCAGCAACGGATCCGCCTCCTCCCAGACTGAGAAGCAGCAGCCAGTCGAATCCACCTCCGAGCAACCCACGACAGAAAAGCCAGACTCCGTCTCCCAAGGCACCCGCTCCAGCGCAGACGCAACACCTCCTCCCCTCGAAACCGACGTCATTGCCTCCATACAGGGCGAGTTCGCCTGGAAACCAGGCTCGGAGCCGGTCATCGACATCCGGGACCTCAAGATCCGCTCCCGCACTTTTACTCTCGTCCTCGGCCCCGTGGGCTGCGGCAAGTCGACGCTGCTGCGCGCCCTGCTCGGCGAGCTTTCGGGCTTCGAGGGCACCATCCGAACGGCGTACTCGACCGCGGGGTACTGCGACCAGGGCGCTTGGCTGCCCAACGACACGGTCGCCAACATCATCCTCGGCCGGGCGGAGTTTGACGAGTCGTGGTACCGGCGGGTCGTCGGCGCGTGCGGGCTCGAGCAGGATTTTAACGAGTGGCCCAAGGGGGAGGGGACGGTCGTCGGGACGGGAGGGATCTCGATGAGTGGTGGGCAGAGGCATCGTCTGGTATGTTTGTGATGAGTGCTATGTGTGAGGTGATTGCTGACGGGGATATGTGTAGTCGCTCGCAAGGGCGGTGTACTCTGGCGCGGAGTTTCTCATCTTTGATGACCCGTTCAGCGGGCTCGACTCCGAGACGGAGGACGTGATATTCCACAACTTGCTCGGAGAACAAGGCTTGCTGCGACAGGCGAACATGACAGTCGTCGTCGCCTCTTCCAACAGTAAGTCTTAGAGGCCCCCTCCCACACCAACTATGACTGATCGAGAATAGTCCGCCGCGCACCCTACGCCGACCAAGTCGTCCTCCTCAACGAGAGGGGCCAGATCAGCGAGGTCGGCACGCCAGCCGAGCTCTCCTCCAAGATCGAGGCCAAGCTAGCCGTCTTCAAGCGCACCTCCGGCATGAAGTTCGCATCAAGCAGCGCCGACATCACAGTGGCGCAGCGCAACGGGGACGAGTCAGCCCAGCCGGCGTCCGGCGAGGCGGCCGTCGTGGACATGGAGTACCAGGCCCAGGCGGCGCGTAGGCTGGGCGATTCCGCTGTCTACGGGTTCTACGCGCGGTCTGCTGGTGTGTGGCCGCTTACATGCTTTGTTGCGTGCATGGTCGTGTTTGCGTTCTGCGGGTCGTTTCCTAGTGAGTTAAGTCTTCGGTACTGGGTAGTTGGTGCGAGGCTGATTTGTGTCTTACCAAAACAGATATCTGGCTCAAGTGGTGGGCCGAGAACCCGAACCCGGGGTCGAATCTCGGCAAGTGGCTCGGGGTGTATGCGGCGCTTGGCGTGGGATCCGTCATTGGCGTCGGCATCGGTGCATGGTAAGTTGGACGCCTTCACGTTGGGGATAGTCAAGTTCTGACAATGCTACGACCAGGCAACTCTTCGTGAACATTATCAACAACTCAGGAACTCACTTCCACGGTCTCCTTGCAGACACGACGGCCAGGTAAGTAAAACACAACAGCTGCAAAAGAGAATTCATCCTGACGCTACGATAGGGCCCCGTTGTCATTTCACGTCGCCACTGACTCCGGCATCACCATCAACCGTTTCAGCCAAGACCTGCAGCTCATCGACATGGAGCTGCCCGCCACCGCACTCGGCCTGGCCGTCGGTGAGTTCCCAAAGACCCCTATTCGACCCAAAGGTCTCATCGTGCTAACCAAAGCGCTGTTCCCCAGGCGTCGCCTTCGGCTGCGCAGAGTTCGTAATGATCGCCGTGGCCTCGCGCTACATCGCAATCCTCCTCCCCTTCCTCGCCCTCTGCTTCTTCGCGATCCAGCACTTCTACCTCCGCACCTCGCGGCAGATCCGCCTCCTCGACATCGAGCACAAGGCGCCCCTCTACTCGCAGCTCGTCAAGACGCTCTCCGGCCTCGCGACGATCCGCGCCTTCCGCTGGGAGGGCGACTTTGAGCAGCGCAACCTCTCCCTGCTGGACGCGTCTCAACGGCCCGGGTATCTGCTGTTTTGTATTCAGCGCTGGCTGACGCTGTCGGTCGACATGCTGATTGCGGTGATTGCGCTCGTGTTGATCGTGGTGACGACGACGCTGCGGGAGCAGATTGGCCCCGGGTACATGGGCATTGCGCTGAGCAACATCTTGTCGTTTAGCAGCACCATCAAGGCTGCGTTGACGTCGTGGGTGACGCTTGAGATTGCTATTAGTGCTGTTGCGCGTATTAGGGATTTCTCGATGACTACGGAGAGGGAGGATGAGACGGGCGTGGAGATGGCCGAGCCGGAGGATGATAACTGGCCAGGGGAGGGGGCTGTTGAGCTTCGTGGTGTCACGGCGTCTTATCCGTACGTGTTTTCAGCCTGTACAGCTTCGATGTTCTCGGCGCTAACTTGGGGATACAGATCATCAGGAACCATCCTGCACGACGTCAGTCTGTCTATCGAGCCAGGTAAAAAGGTGGCCATCTGCGGACGTAGTGGAAGGTATGTATTTCTTCGCACTCTCGGGAGCTTCATGAGATGAACATTGATGAGCTGACGTTTCACCACCACACAGCGGCAAAAGCTCCCTCGTCCTCTGCATCCTCCGCCTAATGCAGCTGGACGCCGGCTCCATCGCCGTCGACGGCATCGACCTTTCTACCGTGCCTCACGAGCACGTAAGATCCCGACTAGCAGCCGTGCCCCAGGACGCCTTCATCTTCGAAGGCACGGTGCGTCTCAACGTCGACCCGGAGGGCACGGCGTCGGACGAGGAGATCCGGCGCGTGCTGGACAAGGTGCGCCTGTGGAGCAAGGTCGAGCAGAGGGGCGGCCTGGACGCGGAGATCCACGAGGGCTTCTTCTCGCGCGGGGAGTCGCAGCTGCTTGTCTTTGCGCGGGCGATGCTGCAGAGGAGCAGGGTGCTCATACTCGACGAGTTCACCAGCAGCCTCGACGACGACACCTCGGCGATCATCTACGGACTCCTGAAGGACTCGTTCGAAGGGTGGACTGTGATTGCCATTGCGCACAAGTTGGAGCCGATCATGGGCTTCGACAAGGTGGCGGTGCTGAGCTCGGGTAAGGTTGTTGAGTTTGACGAGCCTAAGAGGCTCGTGGGGCGGGAGGACTCGGCGTTCAAGAAGTTGTTTGAGCTTTCTACGGGGGGCGCGGAGTGATGAAATTCGACATAGAGGCGTCTTGCTTGTGTAGCTATTTGCATTTTTGAGATAGCGTGGCGTGCGCATGGCCATGTAATTAAATTCCACTCCGATTGATGAATTCTCAACCGTCTTCCGTGCACTCGCAGCGATATCACGGCATATTACTAGTCGACTCCTCTGACTTGCGGTGACATTGCACTAGCTTTATGAGAAGCCTGTTGTTGTCTTCTGTTGATCATTAAGTTCATGTTCACCGGTTAAATATTTGGCAGACTGTCAAAGACAGAGAGCAGCTCAGAGGGTGACCATGAAAATGAGACACACTGTGGCATATGCAATGGTATTCGTGAGAGGAGATACGTGAAAATAAACAATCTGACCAGACAGGCTCTAAAATACAAGCACCACATGCATCCCCCGCGACAGACATCGCTCTAAATTTCCTCCCCTCGACTCCAGCCGCACCGGATATTACCAGCACCACAAATACCACAGCCTTCCGACGAAGCTTCACCCTCGCTATCCGACCTCAAATCAACGCTTGCGCCTGCCTTCGTGGCGAACCCGGGTGGGCTCGTCCCCCAAGGCGTGCTCGCCCCTGATCTCGGCGGAGCTCCGCTCGCTGAACCCGTTCATCTCCCAGAAGCGCGTCGCCTTGTTGGTGCCCTTGATCATGCCGATGAAGTCGAGCGGGTCCATGATGATGACGCAGATGTTCCGGTCGTCCTTGAACCCGGGGCCTTCGAGCTCCGTCACGCCGTCCTGGGCGAGGTACACGGAGCGGCCCTGCGGGAGGTATCGGCGCGGGTGCGAGACGTGCAGGATCAAAAGGTTGAGCAGCAGCACGCCCACGTCGAAGGCGTAGAACGGCCACTCGAATCGCACGACGGCGGGAATCGACGACGGGTCGGCGATGGTGATGGCGTTGCCGTCGCTGTCGAAGGGGCGGAAGCTGTCGAAGCCGAAGAACTCGACCAGCCGGAACACGGTGCGCGCGAAGATGAGCACCGAGCTGACGTACAGCGTCCAGAGCACGGGGGACGTGCCGGAGCGGGTGCGCGGGCCGCGGGACCTGCGCGAGCGCACGTGGAAGAGCGCGGCGAGGGCGAGGTAGGCCGCGATGACGATGATCTGCATGAAGAGCGAGGCGGCGAGGACGCCGCGGCCGATGTTCTGCTCGGTGCGGGGCTCGTCGCGCTTGGAGGTGTAGTAGGCGCCGTAGCCGCCGAGGATCTCGATGATGGTGGCGAGGGAGGTGAGCGTCGTCTTGAGGCGGCCCGGGTGGATGGGGCTGTGGTAGGGGAGGTAGTAGGTCACGCGGGCGAGGATGCAGTAGTTGACCATCTCGAAGAGCGGGCTGTTGGGAGGATGGTCAGTATGAGACACGGGTCTCTTCTGGCTGGGGACTACTCACGGCGCCGCGTAGACGAGGTTGAAATGGACGACGTAGATTGTCAGGTTCTTGTAGTCACTGGCGCCCATGACACGGGCGACTAAGCTGGCCGAGTAGACTAGGGCGCCGGCGACGGCCCAGCCTGTGAGCTTCCAACACTTGTACTGACTTTGGTGTTTTGACGTTAGCAAGGCCTATATGGATAAACCAAGCAGGGTCTAACGCTTCACTTACTAGCATTGCCAGGCATGGACGAGTCCTGATGCTCCAAAGATGGCGGCGAGTACGATGGGCGCGATCTTGTTCGGGTCAAAGAACCAGACGCTTCCGTCGACTACACGATTCCAAGTCCATAGTCAGCCTGATGTGATCTTCACTGCGATGGTCCATGAAGACATTCTACGCACCGTATCTACCGTCGTCCCGAACCATGATGGGCAAGCTGGTGATGGCTTCAAGTGGGGATGTTGTGGTGGTCTCAACCGAGTCTAGGGGCACGTGACGGACGAGGGTCAAGTGTGTTGGACGAAAAGAGACAGGTAATCCGGGGAGCTGTGGAGGGAAGGACGGACAGAGTAAACCAGCAGCTCGGCTCGTTCTTTTACTGCTGACGGACACCAAGAAAAAAACGAAGTCAAATACCGTTCCAGCCTCGCCCAGCTGCTTGTTGAATGCAACACGTCTGCCGGCGCTCCTCCAAGTACAAGGCAACCGCTGCGGCCGTGATGTCGCGTCACGATCCCGAAGCGAGCACAGCCTCCTTTACGGTACGGCGGTCGCATGTGTGTCTTTGGGGTAGGAGGAGGGGAGCAAGACAATGTCGGAGAGCTTACGTATCTCCCCCTAATTGCGTCGATCCATGGGAGACGTGATGTCGAAAACATTGACCATCTGCCCCTGTCGGGCTGAGTGGTACTGAGTGACTGCACATTCCTGGCCGGAGGCCTATGGGAAGATCCACAAATCTTTCTGCTGTCTTCTTCCTTCCACGGCTCCGGATGGGTCGCCGTGTTAGTGGGGTGGGAAAGGGACGCGCGTGGCTTACTGTCCGACCCGGGTCGAATTTTACGGCGGAATATTTTACGGCGCCCGCAGGTGGGGGGCGGTTGGATAGTAAGACAACTGGGCCTGCGCCGCCGTATTTATCATTCGTAAAATCAATCAGGGCGGTGTGGTAATAGTTGCCAAGGGTGCTTCGCGGCATCCAAGGGTTGGAGTAACACACAAGTCATCTAAGAATCTTACGGATCTGCATGGTTTTGTCGTACAACGAGCCAATCCAGGCACAGCTATACAGCCTCATCGACATGGTAAAGGATGCTGATTGTTTCAATTCGAGGCGCCTGACTGGGCGTTGGTGGCATATGGCAAGCAAACGGACAGGGGAGCGAATCCTGATACCACTGTACCACCATCCAAGGGCTTCGAGGAGGCTGTGGGCACGTAGCACGTACGTGTTGGTTGAGGGATAGGAATGGTCTGGGTCGCAGGATTGCCGGCCTCTTTGCTGCAATTTGAAATGAAACGGAATCGAAGTTGCTCGCATCAAAGACATTGCAACACTCACGAAGCAGGGGAAATCCCAGGAGCTGTTAGCGATCCAAGTAATAAGCAGTGCTATTCTACTAACAGGCTTGGCCCACAACACCGCGGCGGGCTGAGGTGGGACACTGGCGATGTATCCAGTACAAGTGTATGTCACCGGTACAAGTCGCTACCTAGTACATCCCCAACCTCCACAGGATGCGGGAGCGACCGCGTGGGGAGGGACACACTCTCCGCTAGAGGCTCGCAGTAAGACAAAACGTAAGGAAGGCCTAGTGGACCGCGGTGGCTGTGTTCGTCCGTTGTGACAATCCTTCGTTCTCTAAGCCGTATTAGCATGTTCCATGTGATTCGTTGGAGATCAATCGAGTCCAAGACAAATGTACTTGTGCCTGGGTTTCGCGAGTTACTGGATGCGGAGGACGCCTTGTCGTTGATTGGTCATGATGAGAGGAGCCTCGCTACCAGCTGCCGACAGATGGTCATTGCCGTCATACGGGCGCAGCGTCCGGGTTGCTCTCGAGACACGACCGTGCATCCATCTGAGGACGGAGTAAATACGGATCTGCAGACGCGGGATGGGGAAAATGCTGCGCATACGGTATGCATGTGAAAGTAACAAGAATTCTTAACATCTAGGTTGTTGTGTTCGGGGGAAAAAACCTTGTTGAACTGGAGTTCGTTGATCAGCCGTTGAAAAGCTCGACACATGCAGCAATACCCAGGCTTGATAGTCCTAAAAATGACTCGACGTTTTTGTGATCAGACTTGGTAGATTCTCGGCCAGCCTGTTGAAGAAGGGCACGAGACATGAAACCTCAAGATGAACATATCTAAGCAAGTCACGATGAGAAAGCGGGAAGTAGGCTCATGTTACGAAAACTGGATTGGCTAAAGATTGTAGGAACTAAGAAACAACAGAAGAAACATGATAAACGAGTGTTGTAGAGTAGTAACATGACATATAGCACAATGAAACCAGCTCCGATCAACGAATGTATCGCCTGGATATCAAAGAAAAGAACAACTCGGGAAGAAAACAAAAAGATCTAAGCGAGTGAATCTCCTCCCAAACCATCAAACTTCAACTGAGATGGTAACCTCAAAACTTGACCGTCTCCGAGCGCTTGATCACCTCCTCCCTAAGCCTGCCCTGCTCACCGGGCGCAGAGCCCACGAACCCGACGCGGGAGAGGTACTTGACGTTCTCCCGCACCGCAAGCCTAAGCTCCTCGTCAGCGGCCGGCACCTCGTCTCCGTGCGGCGCTCCAATATCCCCGAGGAAGGCCTGCACCGGCCACAGCGGGTGCTCCCCGCCGACCTCCTCGATCTGCGCCTGCGCGAGCGGAAGCCACTCGGACCACGGCACCGCCGCGCAGGGCTGTCGGAGCTCAGAGTTGACTAGGCTCCAGAAGTCGGCCACGGACACGCTGTCGGGGATGTCGACAAAGTCCTGGACGCCTTGCTGCGCGCCCGCGAGGATCTGTCCCAGCACGGAGGCCGCGACGCGCCGCACGTCGAGCATCGGGATGTAATGTCCCGCTGGCTCCGAGGGGTAGACGCCCAGCGCTGCGGACGCGGCGACGACGCGCCAGAGGTAGTCGTCCACGTTGGCAACACCCTCGTCGGCGTTGCCGATGATCAGACCGGGCTTGACAACAGATAGCCTGTTCTGCCCGCCGACGGGCAACCGCGCAGCGAGTCCGCAGACGACGCTCTCCGAGACGAACTTGGTCTGCGCGTATCCCGTTCCGCGGCCCAGGACCTCCGCAAAGGCCTCGCGGTCGGAGCCGTAGTCGGCCTTGGCACCGCCCGAGACGTACACGAATCTAGCCCCGCGCGGGGATGCGGCGGCGGCCTTGAGCAGGTCGATTGTCGAGGTGACGTTGGGGGCGTGGACCTTGTCGTAGTCGGCGTTCCAGCTCATCGCGGCGCCGTTGTGGATCACGGCGTCGACGTTGGCCTTGTTGCGGGATTGTCCGGCGACGCGGCCCCACTGCTCGGAGTTGAGACCCATGCCGGGGGCGGAGAGGTCACCGGTCCAGATTTCGATCTTGGATGCCTGGGAGTTGTTCCACCACCCGGCGATATCTGCTGTCTTCTTGATGCGAGCGAGGCCGTGGGACGGGGAAGAGGCGCGGACGAGGGCGATGACGGTGCCGATTTGGTCTGATTGCACGAGCTGCTTGAGGATCTCGTTGCCGAGGTAGCCAGTCGCACCAGTAAGAAGAACAGTCGCGTTGTACGGAAGGGCAGCGAGCGGGCGCGAGAGGAGCTGTTCGCCCGCGGCGGCCCAGGTCTCCTTAACCAGAGGCGTGATCTTGCCCATGAGGTCGACGTGCGGCAGCGCAGCGGAGGCTCCGACGGCGCGGGCGCGCTCGATGTAAGAAGCCATGCCGCGGACGGTCGAGTTGCCGCCGTTGATCTCTGACAAGCCGAGCTGCACGCCGTGCTCATCTCTGATATGGCGAGACAGCGTGACGACGCGGATGGAGTCGCCGCCCAGCTGGTAGAAGTTGTCGTCGGTGCTGATGGAGTCTTCGTGCATCTGCAGGACGCAGGCCCAGGTGCGGCGGAGGCTGGATTCGAGATCCGTCTCGGGGGCGCGGAAAGTGGAGCGCTGGTTGAGAGAGTAGGATGCGACGACCTCGGCGGGGAGATGGGCTGCTTGTTGGCGGAGCTTCTTACGGTCGAGTTTCATGGCGGATGCGAAGGGCATGCGGTTGAGGACGAGGGTGGTGGCGGGGACCATGTAGACGGGCAGGGAGCGTGTGAGGGTGTCTGCGAGGGTGGCGAGGGAGTCCCGGAGGGTGTCGTCTAGTTGAACAAGGTTATCGATCAAGTCGTCGTTGTCGTTGGCCTTTTGCATCTGGTTGGTGTTGTGAAGTGACAAGAATGCAGTGAGCACGTCGCCCGAGTCACGGGAGACGACGTCAACAACGGCATGCTCGATCAGCTCCGGGGCGGCCTTCTTGATGACCTGCTCGATCTCGGCCAGCTCGATCCGCTGACCGCGCAGCTTGACCTGAGTATCCCGGCGGCCAATGTAGTTGATGGTTCCGTCGGGGTTGTACCGGACGAGATCGCCCGTCTTGTACAGACGGGGAGGCGCCATCGTCGAGAAGGAGGCCAGGAAGCCCGGGTTCTCGACAAAAGCCGCCCGGGTCTGCTCCTTGTTATCGTGGTAGCCACGGGCTAAGGTGTACCCCTGAACGAGGAGCTCGCCGACGCAGCCGATGGGAGCCAGCTGGTCGTGGTTATCAGGGTCAACGATCCAGGAGGTGGCGTTTTGGCTGCGCCCGATCGTGGTCGGGGATTCGTCCGTGGACTTGAAGATGTAGGACATGCAGTCGACGCAGGTTTCCGTAGGTCCGTAGGCGTTGATGAGCCTGTCGACGGCAGGGAACCAAACCTCTAGGTTCTGTCTCGTCAAGGCCTCGCCACCGAGCAACAGTGTGTCGAGGTGCGGGAGGTCCTGTGGCGATAGGGTCGTGACGAACGAAGGCGTGAGCATCGCGACATTGACGGCGGCTTCGTGCATGAAGCGCGCGATGTTCTGGACGCGGTCGCTCTCGGCTGGGATGCATACAGTGCCCCCGAAGACCAGGGGCGTGAGGACCTCGCTCAAGCTCCCGTCGAAGACGAAGTTGGAGAATTGGAGGACTCGGGACGAGCTGGAAAGGTGGTATGCCTTGCCGTGGCCCATCATGCTGGACGACAGGGCCGTGTGCTCCACGACGACGCCCTTTGGCTTTCCGGTCGAGCCGGAGGTGAATATGACGTAGGCCGGGCTCTCGGGGAGGGGAGACGGGCCTGCGATGGACTTGGGGGCGGAGATGAGATCCGAGATGGACGCCGAGGAGAGTTGGACGACGTGAGGGGCCAGGTCGGCGCAGGAGTCCGCCATCGCGACCGAAACCACGATGACGCGGGCGTCAACTCTGGTGATGAGCTCCTGCTTGCGTTCGATGGGGTAGGAAGGATCGAGCGGCACAAATGCGCCGCCGGCCTTCATGATGCCGAGCATGGCCACCACGGCCCATCGGGATTTCTCAAAGCACATGGGGACCAGGACTTCCGGACCGACGCCGAGTTCAGCAAGTCGGGCACCGAAAGCAGTTGAAAGAGCATCGAGCTGGGCGTACGTCAGGTTGCCCTCCCACGAGTAGATGGCCTCGGCCCTGGGGTTCTTGATGGCCTGCTGGCGAATGAGATCGTGGGCGCAGATGCGGAAGGCCTCGGGCTCGGACCGGGACTCGAGGTTCCACTCCCGGATCTGGGCGAGATCGGACGGGCTGCAGGCGGTGATCTCGGACAACTTGGTGCCCTTGGCTGCGCCGGAGGCTAGCTGGTTGACAACGTGCTCGAATTGGTCGCAGATACGGCTCATGTGCACATCAGGGACGATGCGAGGGTCGAAAGAAACGCTGACCTCGACATCGTCGTCGGATCCGACGTTGCACTGCATCACGAGAGGGTAGATGTCGAAGCTCTCGTTGTCGGCGGCGACGTCAGTGACTTGGAGTTCTTCGGCACCGGATTCATTTCCAGCGGCGGCGGGGGGAGCGGGCTGGATGACGAGGTGGTTGTGGAAGTCGCAGGCCTGCCTCGCTGCCGGTCCGTACTTGGAGATGTTCTGGAGGCCGATGTGCTCGAAGGCGATCATGGAGTTGCCCTGTCCCTGAACCTCGGCGAGGAACTCGGCCGCTGTCAGGGCGGGGTTGACGTGAACCCGGACGGGGACGGTCGAGATAGTAGGGCCCAAGATACGTTCGATGCCGACGACGGGCGCCGTGCGGCCGGACATGGTGCTGCCGAACACGACGCTCTCGCTCTCGGAGTATCTGCCAACCAACAAAGCCCAGGCGGCGCGCAGGAGACTCGGGACCGTTGTCCCGGAAGCAGGTCGCTCAGCGATGCGGAGGTGGCGGTTCATGGATCCGGTGCACCGGATGTCAGCGCTAGACATGCCGGCAGGGAGGGCCGGGAACTTAGCCGAATCGGCGCCTTCGAGCTGGGCGAGCCAGTACTCTCGGGCTTCCTGCTCGGTCACGGCCTGCGTGTGCTTGACGTAGTTGGCGATGGAGACGGGCTGCATCGAGACGCTGCCGGTGAGGTAAGCCTCCTTCATGACCTGCATCATGAAGCCCATCGTCCAGCCGTCGAAGACGGAGTGGTGCACGTCCCAAACGAGACTGACGCTGTCGTTGTCGTCCCTGGTGAGCGTGAAGAAGGAGAGGGGTGCGCCGTAGCCGACCGCAGGACCGGAGGCGGCTAGGGCATCTGAGAGGCGGATGAGCTCGCCGTTGTGCTGCCAGGTAATTTCTTCGTCGACGATGGCCTGGACGGAACCCTCAGGAGAAAGGAGGAAGCGGGTGCGGAGGTTGGTGCAGACCGATACGGTCATGGAAACTGCTTCCTTGAGGCGGTCGATGTTGAGGGAGGATCCAGGTGATGCGGAGATCATCAGGCGTGCCATGTAGGATCCGGGACGCGTCTCTGCGAGAGTCAAGAGGCCCTCTTGCAGCGGCGTGCAGGGGAAGGCATCAATGACGATCGAGTGCGGGAGCATGGGGCGGTATTGTTTGCACTGCTCAACTACCAGCTTGGTGATTGTCTCGCGGATATTGTCGGGAATCAAGCTCCATGGCTCCGCGATGTCCTCGGCGACGTTTTCGAGCCACTCCGCGGCGGAGGCGACGGCAAGAAGTCGTGGGTCCTCAAAGATCTTGGCCACGGTGATGGAGATGCCGCTCTCCCTGGCCTTGGTAGCCACGGAGATGGCTGCGATTGACTCGCCTCCCAGGGCGATGAAGTCGTCATCACGGCCGATAGAGTCAACGGGCAGGGATAGCACGTCGGCCCAAATCTTCTGAAAACGCAGCTCCATAGGTGTGGTAGGGGCTCGCTTCTGCGCGTTGACGAGGGAGTAGGCCGCAAGCTGGGTGCGATCCAGCTCGGAAGTGAGCTTCTGCAGCGTGCGTCTGTCGAGCTTGGCCGAAGTGACGTAGGGAAGCTTCTTGCATGGGATGAATGTTGTCGGGACCATGTAGTGAGGGAGACGGGTGCGCAGCTCGCCGACTGCAGCCCTCACTTGCTCTTCCTGAGCGGGAGAGGGGGGAAGGAAGATAGCACCATCGTCTTGAGCGTCTGCCTGGCCGGCAGAAACAAAGTACGCCACGAGAGTCGCACCAGCATCCGTCCGGAGCACGTCGGCAGCGACGTCCGCAACATCCATAACAGCGCGCATGTTGTACTCGACCTCACCAAGCTCGATGCGCAAGCCGCGCACCTTGACCTGCGTGTCTTTGCGGCCGATGAACTCGATGCTTCCGTCCCCATTGTACCGGGCCAAGTCGCCCGACTTGAAGAACCTCTCCCAGCCGGGCAGCGTCGGGGCCCACTCCGGGAGGGTCCGGACGGTGCTGGCGTCCGTGCGGGCCAGGTCTCCGAGGTACTCACGGAGCAAGGTGGGGCCCTGGCAGACGATCTCGCCGGCGCAACCGACGGGCGCGAGCTGCTCATGGTTCTGAGGGTCGACGATCCAGCAGTAGCCACCAACGGGCCGGCCGATTGTCATGGGGGAGGGGTCTTCGTCGGAGGCAGTCCATTCTTGCATCGTGCCGAAGACGCATGTTTCGGTGGGGCCCCAGGCGTTGACGAGACGGACCTTGCCGATCCAGGTGTTCAAGTTGTCTCGAGTCAAGGCCTCGCCACCAAGGAGAAGAAGCTCGACGTTAGGAATATCCTCAGGCGAGAGGAGGCGTCCGAAGGCCGGGGTAAGGAAGACCCAGCTGACGCGCTTGTCGCGGATGAACTGCGACAGCAGGCCGCTGACGCGAACATCTTCCGAGGGCACGCAGATGCACGCCCCGTGGATGAGCGGCATCACCGTCTCCGCGACGGACATGTCGAAAACATAAGAAGCGAATTGCATGATGCGCACGTCGGGCGTCATCCGCAGACGTCTGCCGGCGGCGGTCTGCATCGTGCAGACGGACCTGTGCTCGAGGACGACGCCCTTGGGTGTACCGGTGCTGCCGGAAGTGAAGAGAACGTAGCAGACGTCCCGGGGCCCCACTGTGGTCTTGGGGGCGTGTCTGCTGCGGTCCGTCCTGAGATCCCGGCGGAGCTTGTCGTCGAGGTCCTGGGAGACTTCAACGACGGTAGACACAAGGCTGCTCATGTGGTCCGCGTTGGCAACGGACGCCAGGACGAACCTGGCGTTGGTCTGGCTTGTCACGAGTCTCTGGCGCTGCTCGGGATGCGAGGGGTCGAGCGGCACCCACGCGGCGCCGGCTTTGTTGATGGCCAGTATGGACACGAAGAACCACACCGACTTCTCGAAGCAGATGTGCACGAGCTCGCCGACGCCGACGCCCAGGCCGACGAGGTGGTGCGCGAGCCGGTTGGAAGCCTGGTTCAGCTCGGCGTACGTGAGCTCGCCGTCGGCAGCTACAATCGCCGGGGCAGACGGCCTCCGGATGGCCTGCTCCTCGAGGAGCTGGTGGAAGCACGCGTTCTTGATCGGGCTGTACTCGTCGTTCCACTGGATCGCCTTCTGCAGGTCGTACGAACCCGCGACGGCCACGCTGCCCAAGAGGTTGTCGCTCTGCGGGAGGAGCTGCTGTACGATGTTGTCGAACTGGTTGCACAAGGCGACCATCTGGTGCTCCGGCAGGACGTTGGCGTCGTAGATCAGGCTCAGCTCGACGTAGCTGTCGAAGACGTGCGCCTGTGCCACGAGCGGGTAGCTGAAGTAGTTGCCGATGGACTCGCTGCCGTGGAACTGCTCGGCGCTGGCCGTCACGAGGACCTGCCCGGGAACCCCGTCGGTGGCCTCGTCCATGGACTGGGCGGGCTGGATGACGAAGAGGCCGTTGAAGTCACAGACGTCTCTGGTTTCGGCGTTTAGTTTCGCGATCTCTTGGAGCCCGAATTGCTCGTGGGCGACCATTTCGTTGCCCTGGTCCTGCACGGCGCGGAGGAAGGCCGAGATCGGCTGCTCCGGGTCGAGGCGGATGCGGTGGGGCACCGTGGAGACGACGGGGCCGGCCATGTCCTCGAGCCCCGGCACCGGCGCTTGTCTTCCGGAGGCGGACATGGCGAAGCAAATGTCCTTGACGTCGTCGGAGTAGCGCGCAAGGAGAACAGCCCAGGCGGCGCGCAGGACCGTCGCCTTGGTCACGCCCGAGTCGGCCGAGGTCGGGGAGCTGATGATGTTGCTGGTGATCATCGTCTTGGGCTTCCCTGCGGCGCGGCCGGGAGGCGGGAAGGTCGCCGGCTTGGCCCCCTCGAGCTGCTGCGTCCAGTAACGGCTGCCGGCCTCGTAGTCGGCCTCGGTGACGTACTTGATGAACCGCGAGTAGGGGACGATATCGTGCTCGGTCTCGCCGTAATAGATCTTGTGCAGCGTCTCCATGATGATGCGCAGAGACCAGCCGTCGTAAATAGCGTGGTGGAGAGTCCACACGAAGTAGTTGCCGCCGTCCTGTCCGTTGGCCACGGAGTACTGGCAGAGGCGGGAGCCGTAGGCCATTTGAGGGGTTCCGTCCAAGGCTTCGCGGACGCTGACGTCTCCGAAGGATTCCCATTCCGCTTCCTGGCCTCGGACGACCACTTGAACTGTGGCGCCGTTGACAAAGACGATCCTGGTTCGGAGGTTGTGGAAAAGAGAAACCGTCTTTTCCCAGGCCAGCTTAAACTTGTCCAAGTCGATGTCGCTAGGGATCTTGTAAAGAAGCTTCGCGACATAGGAACCTGGCTGCTTCACGGCCAGCGCCATCAGACCCTCTTGGAACTTGGAAGCGGGGTATGCATCTTCGATGGTGGCGGTACCCGGAAGGCCACACTGCTCAGCAGCTTCACCGAGTATATTGTCAAGCGATGCCGCGCTCAGCATGCTGAAAGGCAACGCCTCGGGGTAGACGAGGCTGCCGTCGACGAGCGTGGCAGTTGCAGCGAGACTGCTCAACCTGGCGTCCTTGAAGATGGAGCTGACGGTGATGTTGATGCCACTCTTACGTGCGACAGTGACGAGCTGGATCGCGGTGATGGAGTCGCCGCCGATGCGCAGGAAGCTGTCGTCCTTGCCGATGGCGTCAGGCGACGTGTGCAGGACCTGGGCCCACAGATCACGGAGCTTTCGTTGCATCGCGGTGGTCGGCGGGGAGTTGGAGTGTTCGTTGGCACCGACCAGAGCGACGGTAGTCAGTTCCTCGGGTGCCAGGGTGGCCCCGAAGGCCTTGAGAGCCTTCCTGTCGAGCTTCATGGACGTTCCGAAAGGCATCTCCTGGACGGCGAGGATGTTGGCGGGGATCATGTACTCGGGCAGCGCGGCTCTGATGCTTGTGAACATCGAAGCAACACGCGTCTCCAAGGACTTGCTGGTTGGGAGAAGCGCCAGGCCCGATGGCTCGGTGTTGACGCTGTCGTTGAACGTGACGAAGCCGACAAGGGCATCTCCAGTCTCCCGCTTGATGACCTCCACAGCGGCATGCTCAACGGAGGGGCAGGCTTTCTTGATCTGGTACTCGATCTCGGCGAGCTCGATGCGCTGGCCCCTGAGCTTGACCTGGTTGTCGCGGCGGCCGAGGTACTCGATCGTTCCATTGGGTCTGTACCTGACGAGGTCGCCGGTCTTGTAGAACCGCCGCAGCGGGCCGGGGTTCTCATCGAACTGCGAGAGCCAAGCAGGGTTCTCGATGAAGACCTGGGACGTCTGCTCTGGAGCGTTGAGGTACCCACGGGACAGAGTGTGTCCCTGGACGAGCAGCTCTCCAACGCATCCTATCGCGGCGAGGCGGTTGTGGTCCTGCGGATCCACGATCCACGCGGTGGCATTCTGGCTCCGGCCTATAGTAGCCGGCGACTCATCTGCCGAGGCGAAGATGTGCGAGACACAGTCCACGCAGGCCTCGGTAGGACCATAGGCGTTGATCAGCTTGACGCGGCCGAACCAGGTGTCCAGGTTCTGCGAGGTGAGAGCCTCACCGCCGAGGAGCAAGGTCTCGAGACCAGGCACCTCCTCGGGGGTCAGCGTGGTCGCAAAAGAGGGAGTCAACATGGCCACGTTGACGTTGTTGTCGCGGATGAACTTGGCCGTCTCCTGAAGTCGATCAGCATCAGACGGAACGCAAATCGTCCCTCCAAACACCAACGGAGTCAGGATCTCGCTGAGGCTGCCGTCAAACACGTAGTTGGAAAACTGCAACACCCGCGAAGAGGGGCCCAGTCCGTAGGCTGTCCCGTGGCCCATGACGCTGGAACAAATTGCGACGTGGTCGACCACTACGCCCTTGGGCTTGCCAGTGGAACCGGACGTGAAGATGACATATGCGGCGTTGTCGGGGTTTGCGTGGGAGAGACCGGCGGGCGTGCCGTCCGGCAGACCTGAGAGGAGGGCCTCCGAGACGCAGACGGTTCTGGGCGCTGTGCCGACGCAGGACTCTGATGTCTCTGGGGAGGCCAGGAGGACCTGGGCGCCGACTTGCTCTGCGAGCTGCCGGTGTCGGGATTCGGGATAAGTGGGGTCCAGCGGGACGAAGGCCGCGCCGGCCTTGAGCACCGCCAGTGTTGCGACTGTTGCCCATTTGGACTTCTCGAAACAGGTCGGTACGAAGGTGTCGGAGCGGACGCCGAGGGTGCGGAGATACGCAGCAAGCTTGCTGGAGAGGCGGTCGAGCTCGGCGTAGGTCAGTTTACCATCCCACGAGTCCACAGCTGGGTGCGTAGGCTGGGAAGCTGCGCGTCTGGAGATCATGTCGTGGACGCACTCGTGGACGGCGGTAGGCGGCTTCGCCATGTTCCACTCGCGAATCTGGTAAACATCCTGCGGCCCGCAGAGATTAACATCGGCGAGACTGACGCCGCTGTCGCCCGCAGACAGCTGCGTGACAACATGGGCGTACTGGTCGCAGATGCGGTTCATCATTTCAGGACCGATGACGCGCGAATCGTGCGAGACCATGATCTCGACCGCGTTCTTCTCGCTGATCACGCACTGCAGCACCAACGGGTAGACGTCGTAGCTCTGGTTCTTGCCGGCGACCATGTCGTTGAGCGTGATGCTGCTGGCGTCGGGCACCACGGAGCCCTTCGCCGCTGGCTGGATCACCATGTGGTTCTTGAAGTCGCACGCCTCGCGGGTGAGGGGGCTGTACTTGGCGATCGTCGCCAGGCCAGTGTGCTCGAAGGGGATCATGGCGTTGAACTGGTTCTGCACGCCCTCGAGGAAGTCGGAAACACGAGCGGACGGGTCAAGCTTGACGTGCACGGGCACGGTGCCGATAGTGGGGCCGAGGATATTGTGGATCCCCGGGATCGGAGCTCCGCGACCGGAGACGGTACTTCCTACAACGGTGCTGTCGGTGTTGGTGTACCGGGACAGAACAATAGCCCAGGCGGCGCGGAGAATGGTAGCGGTGGTGATTTTGGATCCCGGGCGGGAGGGGACAGTGATGCTGCGGGAGATGGCGCCGTCGCAGCGGATATCTGTGATCCCAGGGGGCACGGCGGGGAAGTCGACGGGGTCGGCGCCGCCGAGCTGCGAGAGCCAGTACTCACGCGCCCGCTCGGGGGTGCAGGACCTGGAGTACCGGACGAAGTTGCTGTAGGATAGCGGCTGCGTCATCCGGTTGCCGAGGCAGGCGTCCTGGAGCACCTGGATCATGCAGCCGAGCGTCCAGCCGTCGAAGATGGAGTGGTGGATGTCCCAGACCATGTACAGGTCGTCGCCCTCGCAGGCCAAGGTGTAGAAGGAGAGCCGGGTGCCGTAGCCTACGGCGGGCGGCTCACGGTCGGCGACCTCGGACAGCGGGACGGGGTCGTGGTTCTCCCACCGGACCGTCTCGTGGACGACGACCTGGCGCGGGCCCTGAGCCGTCATGATGAACCGGGTGCGCAGGTTCTCGCACGAGCGGACCATGCATGCGACAGCCTCCTGGAAAAGCTCGAGGTCCACGATGTCGGGCAGCGGAATGTTGAAGCGAGCCATGTAGGAACCCGGGTAGCGCTCCGCGAGGGTGATGAGGCCCTCCTGGATGCCCGTACAGGGGAACGCGTCGACAATGCGCTTGACGTGAACCTTGCACTGCTCCACGGCTGCTTCCTTAACACTTGCGTGCTCTTCGGCAGGGAGAAGGCCCCACGGCTTCACGTCCTCGGCGGGCAGCTCGGCCTCGACGAGCTTAGCCTTGGCCGCCACCGCGGAGAGGCGCGAATCATCAAACAGGTCCGCCACGGTAAGCAGAATGCCCTGGTCGCGGGCCGTCGTCGTGACGGCAATGGCAACAATCGAGTCGCCGCCCAGCGCGATGAAGTTGTCGTCGCGGCCGATGGTCTTGGCCTCGATGCCGAGCGCGTCGGCCCAGATCTGCTGCAGCTGGCTCTCCATCAGGGTCTCGGGCGCCCTCTTTTCAGCATTGACGAGCGAGTACTTTGCAATCTCGTCTCTGCTCAGGGCTGCTGTCAGGGCGCGGAGGGTCTTCCTGTCGAGCTTGGTCGAGGAGATGACGGGCATCGAGCGGCAGGGCACGAACAGCGTGGGCACCATGTATCGCGGCAGCCTGCTTCCGAGCGCGGCGACCAAGTTGGAAATCTGCTGCTGGAGTTCGGGCGTCAGGGTCATGAAGACACCTTGCTGTTCGTCGCCGCTCTTGGTACCAGTTGGGTGGGTCTCGTGGCTGAAGCAGAGGTACGCGACGAGGTGGACGCCCGCGGTCTCGCCGCGGAAGACGTCGACGGCGACTTGTCGCACGCCTTCGAGGGAGTCGCGGACGGCGCCTTCCACTTCCTCCAGCTCGACTCTGAATCCACGGATTTTCACTTGCGTGTCCTTGCGGCTGACGAATTCGATGGTGCCGTCCTCGTTGTAGCATCCGAGATCGCCCGTCTTGAAGAACCGGTTCCAGCCCTGTTCGTGTCGATGGGGTGCCCAGGAAGGCAGGGAAGATACGGTCGTCTCGGCTGTCTTGACTGGGTTCGAGAGATATTCTCTAAGAATCGTCGGGCTTTGAACGACTGCTTCTCCGATGCACCCAATAGGGGCTAGACGTTGAGGATCTTCCGGATCAACGAGCCAGACACGGCCACCAACAGGTCTACCGATCGTAAGGGGCGAGGCTGTTGCAGATTCCCACTCATGGACGGTACTGAAAACACACGTCTCGGCAGGTCCCCATCCATTGAAGAGACGAACCTTGCCGAACCACTTCTGCAGAATATCCCGGCCGACGGCCTCGCCAGCCAACATGAGGGTCTGCAGGGAGGGAACATCCTGGGGCTGGAGAGTGCGGATGAAGGCGGGAGTCAGAAGGGCCCAAGTCACGTCGTGCTTCTTGATGAACTCCCGCAGAGAGTTCATGCGAATATCTTCAGAGGGGACGTGAACGGACGCGCCGGCAATGAAGGCACCAAGGGCCTCGCCAATGCACGCATCAAAGACGTAGGACGCGAATTGGAGCATGCGGGCGCCAGGATGGATCCCGACGCGTTTTCCAATATCTGTGAGAGCGGTACAGACGGATTGATGCTCCATGACGAGACCCTTAGGTGTGCCGGTGCTGCCGGAGGTAAACAGGACGTACGCGGCGTTTCTCGATGTGATGCCGCGGTTCAGAAGGCAAACCGGGCCCGGGCCGGACGCCTGGAGCTGATCGTCCAGAGACGCAGAAACTTCCAGCACGCGGGGGACCAGCTCGGCACACATCGCAGCATTGGAGGGCGAGGCTAATGCGAGGGTTGCGGCTGTTTGACGGGCGACTTGACGTTGTCGTTCGAGCGGATGAGACGGCTCGAGAGGGACCCAAGCACAACCAGCCTTGTTAAGTGCGACGATAGCCACGAAGAACCAAACAGACTTTTCAAAGCAGACGTGCACCATGGAATCGTTGGCCACGCCGTAGTCCTTCACGATATGAGCCGCTAACCTCGTGGCAGCGGCATCGAGCTGGCTGTACGTCAACTCCCCGTCCCAAGCACTAACAGCAAGAGACTCGGGAGCAGTGCGGGCGTGGCGCTCGATGAAGTGATGGACGCAAGAGTCGACGATCTGCGGCTCGTTGTCGTTGAACTCCATCGCGCGCTGCAAGTCCCAGGGACCCGCGAGATCGAGTTCCGCCATGGGCTTCCTGGCGTGAGCCCCGCCGAGCTGCTGCACGAGGTGCGCGTACTGCCGCGAGAGCGAGGTGACTTGGCTCTCGGACAGCACGCGCGA
>WIGN01000395.1:0-35110 GCA_014235955.1 Colletotrichum sojae
TGTACGTAGCCGACAACGACTGGGCATGGCCTGAAAGCAAGAGCTCCGGCGATCCGAGCCATGGGCCTGCCCATCCTCCGACCGAATCGGTCACCGGCCCGACCCTTCTGGATCTCGACCTCGACCTCATCGGCCTCATCCTCGATAGGTTGAGAATTCTCGACCTCTTCCTCCTGTCTCAGACCTGCCGTGCCATGCGGGCGCTCACCTGGAGGGACTGGGCTCTCACTGTCGCCCAGGCGACCCCCAAGGAACGGTTCGAGTTCTGGGTCGACCTCTTGTGGATGACGCCTATTCGGAAACACAACGTGCTGTTACCGGTCGTGGACAAGTTTCTTCACGGTGAAGTCCGTAAAGCCTCCTCTTGTCCATCGCGGGCTGCAATTCCTTTTCATAGCCGAATTTCGCGAGCTTCGACGTCAATGTATTTCCTCCATCTCGTCAACATGCATATGGCGTGGGCGCTCGCTCGGATGCCCAAATGGGGATTTTCCCCAGAGCTTTTCGAAGAAGTCCTTCAGCCCCGAGTCCGGGAGCACTGGATCGGCCCCGTCCGCCGTCGCGAGACAATGTCGGCAAAGCTGTTCGTGGAGGGGCTGTACGTTTCGGTGGAGGTCGATTACTACAAGCAACAATCGCAAGTTTCGCTCGAGGACTTCAAGGAACACTTTCCAGACGTCTGCTTGCACATGAATGTCAAGCGCAAGCACGAATCCAAAAAGTTCGACATCCTGTGCGGCGTCGATAGCGGCTGGCGCACCGCCTTCACGAAAGACCTAAGGTCGGCGCTGGATAACGCAGGCAGCGAGATCCGGGGTTCCTGTTCGGGTTGCAGGACTGACTACTCGCTCATAGCCCGACAGGGACCGCTGACTGTGCGAAGCTGGCACGCGTTCTCTGAGTGGAATTATAGTCGTGATCATGCCGGTATTAGACCCCTTATCTTTCCGAGAATTAACAAAGGCAGAGGATGTTTCAGGCGGATGAACTGCGCATTTGTTCTTCGCTCCTTTTGGTGGAAAATATTTCACAAGAACTCAAGACATCAATCGGCCCAGGGGGTGCGGGCGAAGTTTGAAAGCACGAGTGTTGTCATGGACACGATTGCGTTGAAAAAATGGTGGGGCCCGTTAAAGGCAATCTATCCCGCATCGGAATTTTGAGCTTTTCTAGGTTTTTATACGAGGTCTTAAACATCTAGGGAACTGATGACGAGCGAAGCTATAGATGATTGAAGGCAATTCAAACTAAGTACTGTCGTTGCCATGTCGCGGTCCTGTCTTGAGCAGAAGATATGAATTTTACGTACATTGTTTTCGGTGTACAGTTAAAAAGCTGGTTTGAACGGACTGGTATCATGATGGGCTTCTGCTATTTTGAACTCCTAGCGCTGGAAATAATGTCAATCACAGCTTATTCAAGTTGTGAAGCCCAGTCTCATGTGATCTGGAAGGAATTATGGCTAGTCCTGCAAACTCGAGATACACACCTTCGCTGGCTCGCGACAATTACCAAGTACTACAAGTGGTTCTTCGGAACACATTGCTTGGTCGGTTGACCAGTAAAATCGTTCGAACCCTCTGTCTATACTAATATCCTGCATGAATTCCTAGGCATGTTGGTTCGGGGAACACGTTTTTACCGACATGGAGCAGAGCCAATCCGGAACGTTGATTCCCCAAACCTGCTGCAGGCTCAGCCTCAAGAAGGGTGTCAATCAGGCAAATTCACGCCTGTACCATGGTCGAGGTCAGGCTAACTCGCTTCTCACCTTGCATGTGTGTGCTGACATGGGCCATCGTTCAAATCAGGCTGCCGAGAGGGGGCGAAATTCGGTCGACTTTCCTCACTCACCACCATCCTTCCGCCATCGTCAATGTCATTGAGATCACGACGATGTCGTCGCTGATATTACGGAGCCGGTCCTCCCTGACGCCAGAGATGCGTCTGGTGAAGGCCACCTCAGAGTTCGAGGCAGCGCTCACCACGGTCCAGAAAGCGTCATTCAGGAACATCCGCTCCAAAGCCTGCACGACCCCTCCGACGCTGAAAGACGTCATGGAGCTCACGGCGGAGATTGACTGCCAGGCGCACGAGAAGCACAAGTCTTCGCGTTCTTTCGGGACGCGCTTGACCAATATGCTTCAGTCTATTCAACAGTATGCCGCGCTCGGCGACGTCGTCGTTGGCGGTTCGCAGAACCTGATTGCATGCGGTGTTTGGGCGGCCGTCAGAATGGTACTCCACGTAAGCGCATTCGAATTCCACCGCGAATATCGTCCCTCTAACGCTGTCGCAGATGTCCATTGGATACTTGTCGCATCTGGAGAAGCTGTCGATGCTTTTCATGGAGGCGGGTCGGCAGGCCCCCCGATATCAGGCGTTGGCTCTCATTTACCCTAAGTCAAAGAATCTGCAAAGCTATCTGTTCGAGTACTACGTCGTCGTAGTCGAGCTTTGCCAGACGATACACAAGTTTGCTCAGCAATCCACCTTTGGGCAAATGATGTCCTCTATCAAGGACTCGGACTTGAAGGGCTACCAGTCTGACCTTCAGCTGTGGTCCTCTTCCATCAAAGAGGAAGCCAACTTGCAACTGAGCCAGCATGTTGCGGACGAAGCACAGCAAAATTCGAAAACCCGACTGTTGATCAGCAAATGGTCCGACTCTGCAGCACACCGACAGGCCGTGGCCGATAGGATTCGATGGCTCGAGGCGTACTCCACCTACGACTTCCAGACGACCTGGAAACAGACCAGGAAGATAGGGTCGACGTCTTTTCTTTCCAGTTGGACTCAGTATCGGCAATGGAAGAGCGATGACACCGGGTTTGCAATGCTTCTCAGTGGGAGACTCGGCGCCGGGAAGTCGGTCACCATGGCGAATGTTGTGGACGGCTTGAACCTTGAAAACAACACGCTTGTCATCTACTTCTTCTGTCGGCACGATCTCCCAGAAAGCTTGAAAAGTCGCAGTAACATCGGCAGCCTCAACCGCCAGTACTTTACCCACTTTCCAGTCGGAAGCGATGTTTTCAGAGCTGATGTGGCAACAATCGATACTGCTGGCTTCGAAAGTATGGCTGACAATCCAGTTCCGCACAAGAGGAAGTTCTTACTCATAGACGGACTGGACGAGTGCGACCAAAGAGAACTGCGCAATCTCCTCCAGGCACTGACAAGTGTTCACAATCTACCGGATTGGTATCTTGGCTTCTCTGCCCGACTTTCTGCGGAGACCCCTAAGAGTCTTCTCGCGAGTCACATCACGCTGAAATGGCATTTCACCATGCCAGTAGAAAACCCCGATATCGATCGTTTTGTTGAGTCGGAACTGAGCCGGCGTCTTGCCAATGGCCAGCTGACAGTTGGCGACACTATAATTCTACCAGAGATACGGCACGCCTTGATTACAGGGGCAAAAGGAATGTAAGTGCCAATTGTCGTCACTCGTTCTCTGAGCTCTCCTTGAACTCAGTGGGGGAAACAGCTCCGACCATTAGTTCTGTTTGCTCGATATCTCGCCCTCGTGGACTTGAACGCTTACGCTTGCTCCAGGTTTCTCTGGGTTGCTTTGCAGCTAGATGCCATCTGCGACGAAGTTTCGGACGACGCCATGAGAGAAGTGATCAAGACATTACCAAGCGACTTAACCGAAACGTACATACGAATTCTGAGAAAGGCTTCAGCGCAGGACACCAGAAAGTATCACATCCGGCTTTTCAAGTTCATCGCTGCCGCCTACAAACCTCTCAGTCTCGGCCAAATCCGAGAAATGGCTGCCGTTATCAAGGGGAGCCCCGTGTGGGATCCTCGTAAACAGATCAACGACGTCACGAAGATCCTCAGATACTGCGGCAGCTTGATTATGGTTGACGAAGAGAAATTCACAGTCCGTTTTGTACATCATAGTGCCAAAAGCTTTTGTCAAGGGGTACTTGGCGTGAATCTGGATTGGAATTTCTCCAACAGAGATGCCCACCAAGAGATTGGCGAGACTGTTGTCACGTACCTCAGCTACGGGATCTTCGATACTCGGTTGTCAAGCCGAGTCATCCCAAAGGTCGAGGTGCAGAAGCTCCCGGAACATGTCATACACAATGCCGTCGGGCGTTCCCGCCTCTCAAAAACCTTTCTAAAGCTTAAACAAGGTCCCAGTCGAGATATCGGGCAGGTGTTAGCAAAAGTCAGCCAGCAACCAGATGGTGGAAATAGCCTTACCGAACACCCTTTCCTAGCATATGCTCGCAAGTTCTGGTTGCCCCATACAAGGAATTTGGATCCATCTACTCGAAATACTTTCAAGTTGTTGGAGAGTCTGATTAAGAAGATCGATATCCAACAGCTAGACCTAACGCCACATATTGCCGGGCCTCTTGACGACTTCCAACTAACTCATCAGCATTCATCTGTTTCGGCAATTCTGTGGGCCATTAATCACTCCCATCTTCCCCTCTTCAACCATTTGATGGAGTCGGAACATGACTACATCCTGTCTTTTCGCTCATTGTTGCAAAAGGTGCTGTTTTTCCGAGCAGTCTTCAAGCATCTTTCCCTTAAACAGTCGGATTCGACCGGCCGCGTTATAGAATTGCGGATGGCCCAACGTCTCCTTCCTATCGCAGTAGTATTAAAAGCTTCTCTGGCAGTTGGGTGGATGGCCCGCTGCATCGTCTACTCCGAATCTACACTTACCTTCGTGGAAAATCATCCTGGCGACAACTCATCGAAAACAGATGAGATAGAATCAGCGCCGCTACGAACCACAGAACCCGGTCTTTACAGGACCCATTCCCTTATTTTACTCGCTGCTTCGATGCGAAACGTACCAATTCTGTGCCGACTCGCCAGCGAAGGGGTTGCCACGTCGCTTGCAGAAAAGACTCGTGCTCTAGCGCTGCTACTTGAAACAAACATCGACGAAGCCTTGTTATTGAGGGCATGTTGGGTTCTAATCCGCGCTGGCGTGTCACCACAAAGTCTACAAGAGAACCAACTGTATGCAATACTTCATCATCTCACGAACAGCTCCGAGCTGAACAGTCCACTGGCTTCGAATGCCTTGGATGTTATTCATCGGTCATTACGCCCATCACCGCGACTACTCTCTCAATTGTGTAAACTTTCCTACACTAGAGGCAATCTGAGACTGACCGTGGTAATGGGTTCTTGGTTATCTGAGTTCGCTAGAGACACCATACCTCTGCATGACTTCGAGCTATCCGGTCATTCACTACCAATGATCTCAAAGGAGAGGGTCCAAATTGCTTTTTTGTTACTGGACAACCCTGTCCTTCCACTCAAACAATCTGTCGCAGGAGTTGAATTCTTGCTGAATCTTGCGTCAGACCTCAACCAATCACCCGAAGATCCCGAAAATAGCCAGGAGCCTCTTTATCAGACTGTTACTCCAGACGATTCGATGTGGCCTTCGAGCTACTCAGTTGGCGAATTGTTGCTACACAGTGCCAGGCTCAAGCCGCCCGACATGTCAAACGCGTACTACGACAGCGAGGTTGAGCTGGAACGCTTTTTCTTTGATCAAATGAGTCAAGGCCTCCCAAGCTCTATGGTGTTTGAAGGGTTGCTGTGCTATCTCGAATCGTCAGTGCCGAACAATCGACCAATCACTGGGGTGTTTTTCTGTCTAATGGCGATATTGATGCGGCAGATAATTCTTCTGCACTTTCCAAAAAGTCCTGACCTCAACTTCCTTCTTCCACTGGATTCTCAACAGCGCCAAGCTGGGTTATATCAACTCGCCCGTTGTGGCAGGCTCCTCGAGCGTGCCTCAAACCTGAGATCCGAAGGGGCACATCGTGGCGCAGCCTTCTTTCTTGTTGCTTTTCACCAGCTTCTGGGTATGATCCCTCATTTTGATTCCATGTTGGACCCTGGCCCCGGATTCACGCAAGTTCGAATGGCTCGAATGAGACTTTGGCAGGCAATGAAGCCTATACTGGACAACACCAAACTTTGGGGGACGGGAGATGAGTGGCAATTCTCCGACTTAGTTAGTCGACTTAACCTTGCTCTGACTAGAGAACCAAAGCCGCGTGGGCATCAGCCTCGGTTCGAAAGCATAAACGCAAAAGAACCTTCCGCATGCAGGTGGGAAAAACTTCATGTTCTGCGATTTCTTGATGTGGCAATCGGCGACCGAAATCTTGCATGGCTCCTGGAATGTATGCTGGCGCGCAGTATGAGCTATGATTGGGGCATGATTGCCGCAATCACCGCTGGCTTGGATACTTCATATGTTGTCGCGGATACGAGCGGGAGCAAGATGAAAGACACTGCATCAAAGGCACTGGAGATTTTGGGGTGCAGCCCGAAAGATATAGAAGCTAGCGAGCAGCATGATTGTTGCGAGGTCTAACTCAAAGATGGAGCTGGAGTGGATAAACGATGCTGGGATACCAGGGGAGGTTTTATTCTTAACTGAGGGGTGACGTTTTATGGACATGACATATGCGGCTTCTAGATCTGCTTCACTAAGTCCGCCAAAATCTCCTTCCTCCAACCGAAAAAGATACTCGCGTGCGTATCATCTTCCAGCCTGAGATGCCCATGGTCTCCCAGCCGTTTCGCAATCTGCACGCCGTGGTTCGGAGGCACAAACGTATCTTGCTTCCCATACCACAGCCGCACAGGGAGATCAGTCCGAATATCCTCAACGTTGAAACCAAACTCGGTGCCCGTCAGGTGGCCATCGTGTGTCACCCCGTCGATCCCCTGGCGGTAGAACTGCCGACTCGCCATGACCATTCGCGCGACGATGTCCCTGTCTGTCCAGACTCCGAGTTCCTGTTTCGGGTACGTGGCCTTGTTCTTCTCAGCCTCCTTCAGGCGGAGCTCCAGCCGCTTCTCATCCGGCAGGTTGAACTGGCCCTGCCAGTGGAAGAACGAGCCGGCGAAGCGAGGAGTGTACCGCCATCCGTAGGTGAACCCGACCCAGTGGAACCAGCCGGCTCCGCTCATGCCAATGTCCGGCGGCCCGATGCCGCACACCACGGCTACGGCTCTCAGGTTCTCCCGGGGCATCGCTTTTGCGCAGGCCAGGGCGAAGGGGCCACCTCCTGACACACCCTGGTATGCGGTCAGCAATCACGTCATGAGAGAGCAGTGCTGGCTGCACTTACCATCACGCCATACTTGTTGATCTTGAGATGCGTCGCGAGATGTTCCAGGTCTTTGGGGTGGTCAAGTACCGTCCTCCCAGGCTGGAAGGTGCTCAGCCCCATGCCGGGCCGATCCGTCGCGATGATTCGGGCGCCGGTCTCCAAAGCCGCCTCGTGCAGATGGCCGGCCTCGACGCGGGAGCCCGGCAGGCCGTGGCAGTAAAAGATGGGCTTCCCTGTCGCGAGGCCATACTGCGAATAGCCCAACTTGCGACCGTCGGGAAGTGTCAGGACCTCGGTGGTGTCCTTTTCGGGTACCAGCCAAGGTTCTGATGAGGCAGGCGGAGAGCCGTCTGCTGGGTTGTTGCTGCCGGAGAACAACGATTTGATGTATGATATTGACATGGTGATGGATGTGCTGAGCCGTCTCTGAACGAACCAATAATGGAGTCGATTTTTCCCACGGAATCAGATTGATCTTATAGCTTGCCTTGAAGGATGCGCTGCGCTTGTGCGACGACAAGGGACGTGGCTGAGGTACCGTAGCCGTCGTCCTCGATTGCATCGGGCTTGGTTTTCGAGGACGCTGCGTTGTATGTAGTGACTCTCAGACATTCCAGCGGAAACATTCGGAGGTGATGGACACGTGAGCGAAGAGGGATCGGAGATGGCGGAGGGTGAGTCAAGCTGCACTACAAATATCAGTAGGCGCGTGACCGCGGCGGCTGTTTTCTGACTTGCCTGCTTACCCTCTTTGTACTCGGACAGATCGTTCCCGGCCGCTCTGCCAAATAATTATCGTGCTTCGACTAGTTATCATTTTCCCAGTTGAACGTAGTGCGGGGTAGGATGGCATGCCGAACGCGATCCTGCGCGCCGGCGACGCAGCTTTCGGGCGTTTTCTCCGCAGCCTCTTTGTCGCACGGGGCCACCACCGGGAGGCTTTATGGGTTGGATTAGCGAGTCCCGGAAGAAAACGGGACTCGAAGGTTACTGGACGTAGTACTTGTTTCGCAACCTCGTGCGCGCTTCTCTTTGTATCTCTCACCGAAGGCAACATGCAGGATCTTGCCCAATCGGAGACATTGCAATTGGCAAATTGACCTAAATAGGTGAGATAAAATAGAGATATGTTTCAAGGGCCAAGTGATGGCAATGAGCCTATCGGACGAGATAGCTCGAATTATCGTTAACACAAGCGACACCGACTGACTTGCTGGCGATGTTGAATCCTCTACTGCCGTGTCAAGTCGAGAGAAGCTACGAGGCAGAGTGATAAAGTCACCGTGATAAGCTGCACGTGTATACCTAGCACCTTCAAAAGCTTTATTGTGCAGGCTCAAGCCAATCCTACCATACCTATGTCAGCATTGCCCTGAGGCCAACTTCAAGCATCGATGATGTGCTGCTATGAATGGGGAAAACTAGCAACCAGCCAGCAGAATCAAAAGGAAACTAGCAGATGAAAGGTCAAAAGACTTCTGTTCTTGGATGTTGCGAAAGCAGATACAGAGTACATTGGGGAAATTCCGATGCACAATTACATGCGAAGTTCAAGAATAAACTCGACGATACTTGACCGCACTTGCCGTTCGAAGAACTCCAGATGTCCATCATTCATTCCAAGGAACCATTAGATCAGGACTTAAATGACGTAACACGCTTGGAATTATACTTTGAGCCCTACAGTCTCCAACACAAGCCTTTCGTTGAAGTCAGAGACTGGGTGTCGTGCAAGCCATCTCAGGAGACCCCACTCCCGAGGCGGCACATCGGGTCGTGATGACCTGGCCTCCTACGCAACGACTCACCGGTGGCTACGGCAGGAGGAAGGGATGCGCAACTGGATATCGAGGCCACCATGGGATCATGCCGTTCTGTTCATCAGTTCTCTCCCGATTCCGCGGGTGGGCCAGGCAGTGCAGCACACCAAGCCCCATGGCAAATCAGGATCTCAACCTGTTCAGCCTCCTCAACTTTAAGAAACACGAGAAACAAGTGAACAAGCAACCAAAAAGTAAACAAAATGAGCAACAACCCATCGTCACCGTGGCAATGCCACAACTCTGGCCCCCTATCTACCAAGCCCAAAGAGAGCCACCGATGATCACGACGGGAGAGAAACGATTCGACGGGTCCCCCTGAAATTGGAAATTCCCCGAACGCTGATCCACAACGATCAAATATGGCTCTGAACCACCCCCCCGGCCCGTCAAAAAACACACCCGGGACCGAACAAGCCTTACGCAGGCAAGGGGGCTTGCTCTCGTTGGGCCGCGACGAGAAATTGAGTCAAAGGCTCGATGGACCGGGGCTTCGAGAGGGTGCGCTCTCGGCTGGCCTGTCGTTCATCAAACACTCAGTCTTCGAGAACACTCTCTCGCGGCCCGAAGTGACCTGTCACTTTTCGAGGGGTCACTGTTCGTTTGCGGCTGGCGAGGGGCCTGCCTTGGCTGCGGGAACCTTGGTAACCGAAACTTTCACGATGCCCTCACTTAAGCTACCCGTGGTCACTCCCTCGAGCCGGTGTGGCCGACGACTGCTTGAACAGGAAAGCCGGGCAGTGAAATGAGGCAGCCGGGGGAGGCACACACCACCCCCTACCAGAATCGTGACGATAGAAAATTCTTCTCGCGAGGGATTCGGGAAGAGGGGGTGGTGGAAAGGAGGTGGAAAAAGAAAAGAGTCAAAGCTCTTAGATACTTACCGGTGGTAGCACGTGGGCGGGCCCCGGCACTTGCGCCGATATCCCGCGGCGCGTGGGGGTCTAGACTCGACGGCGGCAGACACCAATCAACGTGTCATGAGAACAAGCATAACAATGACCCCTTGTCCATGGATCGCGAGGCAAAAGGTTCGTCGTCCTGGTTCGGCGCGTAGAGCTCCCTTCGTTGACGATGAGGGCTCGGACAGCCGCCGGCGCGCAGGTGCGCACGACTTATGGCCAGTGACTGAGGGCCTCGCGAACTTGTGAAGTGCCTATGTCAAAACGACGACAGTGAGAGTGACGCGCGTCGGAGAACGGCTTCACATGTGAATAGTCGAGTGAGTCGGTGATGCAGCCCGGAGCCCACGCAGCTTATGCAACGGCCCGATTCAACAATACTTCACGAGTCAACAACAGCAAGCTCTTCTGAATTTGCCCTTCAACGTCGAGATCTCGAACACGTGTACGCGCACTCATCAGACAACAAACATACAGCAGACCTCACTCGTCTCGTTTCATGATAAGCTTTCGGGAAGGTCATCCAATAACCCGGGTTGACACAAGCAAAAAAGCCAGCGCACAACGGCGCGAAGAAAGCTTAGCCCTAACGGACATTGCCCGTGACGGTCGGTCATTGGGTTGCGTTCCGGGGAATCTGTTCAGGCAGAAACATCTCATGCTGCTGCATGGGAACAAGAGAAATCTAGAACCCGGCTGCGACTTCCGCGGGCGGGCGCCGGAGCCGCTGTGCGAGCCTCTCCTTCCCGATACCGCTTCTGTTTCGACGGGAGTGACATGGGTTTGGGATGAGATGAAAAAGTCTCATCTTATTTTGGTCTTGGAGGGTTGTGAACTTGTGGTTTTTCTGCCCTTTTTCAGTAGTATGCAGGGTGGCCGTTTGGTGTTGCGGGTCTCCCACAGATATCACTGTTTCAATTTTTCTTTCCCTTCCTCACGATACAGATTCCAAATGGGAAAAACGAGAGACTCCACCGACAGGAGCTCTTCCTCCCGTGCGCCCTAGCCCCGGGCATCCCCTGACAGAGGGACCCCGGTGCACATCACGCCCAGGCCCCCGTCTCCAACAGAGCCGGCGCAAGAGGGCCGGACGCCCGTGGGAGTTGTGGACCAGGCCTGCCGTTGAACTGGAACTTGAGAGTTTGATAGGGAGAAGAGGCAGGCGTAGGCGGGAATTGAGTCACGATGCTGGGGCGAGGAAGAGAATTTCTCACTTCGATATGCAGCAATTTTGAGTCACAAGAGATTTGGGGGCGGCAAAAGACTGGAAAAAGCAGTTGGAACACCTCGGACTCCGCCGGTGGTGTCACCTTAGCATACCCATGGCTCGTTGCAAAGAGCATGCAGGACGAAGAGAGATCCAGTCCGTCGCCTCGGCTCTCCGTACCGCATCCAGTTTAACGGGTTTGCGCGTGGCACATGATGTGGAAATCGGGGCCCCGGGGAGGAGTCCATTGTGGACATTTTTTGCAAAGTGGTGAGAGAGATCCGGAGGGGAAGGCTAGTTTTTTTCACGCTTGTGATATGGGAAAATAGAAGACACAATCACAGGAAAAATATGGAGCCAAAGGCTCGGTATTTCCGTTTTGGGTAACCCGAGGCAAAAGTCCAAGAGTTGAGCAACGAGGGGCAATGCTGCAAATTCGTGGTCTTTTTCAGTCAGCGATACGGGCGAGACAGGTCTAAAATCCACTTTCCCGGTGGATAACTCTTTTTGGCTTTTGTGGTTTTTGGAGGGACGGGTAGGCGGGTTGTTGGGAGGGATCATGACACGGGATGGTTTTGTTTTTCGCATCAGGACGAGTCGCGGAGCGGACGGAGTGGTCCCTTTCGCAACCCCCCCCCCCCTGTTTTCCCGTCAAACGACGGAGGTCCAGAACGTTGCGAACGATTGACGGTGTTTGGGAAGGATGGAGGGGAGATCCTTCGTCCCTATGTTCCCGGACGCATGTGGCGTGCGTGATTCGTGAGGCTCGGCGGTTATCGTCCGCTAGTGAGGCGTTCGACTGGTCTCCGGCTCCGGTGTCCCGGGCGGCACGGGTGGGATGCCTACGGGTCGCGACGGCGTGGTTCGAACGAGGGCCAAGGAGACGGGACTGGCCCGGCGCCGGTGGGCATGGAGCTCCAGCGGCAGTGGCATGGACGATGGGCTTTTCACAGCCTCGCTCAGGATAGAAACGCTCATCAGGGGAGATAGGAGCGTTACGCGTCTTCGGGTACTCGCTGGGATGACACGAGCGTAGAATGAGAACTCGCTGCAACGCTGCCGGCAGAGGGAGATACGATGAGATGATTTGCATCGAGGACCAGAACTCAAAATGCCAGCCAAGTTCACGGCTTCCATTCATGTGATAGTGGGGGTCCATGTCTGGCCTCGTTACGTCGTTGACGTTGTCGCAGTGAGACACGAGATGCAGAGCCTCCCGGGCGTTCCATCCCGAGAATGAGAGAGGTGGTGTCCTGTCAAACGGAAGCATGTTTACTCCCACGCCCCTCCTCCTCCTCAAGATAGAAACGTCGTTGTACGAAAGGTGACCTCAGGAGAGACAAAACAGGTTGTGTGAGTGAAGTGGCATACGTCATTTCATGCCTCCCGCCCGGCGGTTCGGGACCCGGCTTGAAGCCGCCGCCCCTATCTCTCTGTGTCACCCGCAGGTACCTACCTTCTAGGGGCTTTTGGAAGCTCGCCAGGTTCCGTCGTTCGGATGCTGGGCCCGGACTTAGATCGGCTGCGCCACCCAGGGCCCCTGGCGACGGGCCACTGGCAGGACACCCAGGGGGGAAGGAAATGCCCTGAACATCCCGGCGAGTGCTGAAGCTAGGCGTGGAAGGGGGAGATGATTGGCAGCTTGGCTGGTGAAAGACATGCGATGAGGATGTGCCGTGAGGTTTCTTGGTGTTCTGCAGCGCTGTACATGTTCCGGATGGTGCTATGACACATGGCAGGCCTGGGCGGCACGTAAAAAACTGAGGCCAGGAGAGTTCAGACGCAGTGGGCAATGAGATCAAGAGGCGCAAGCTTGAAAACTCTGAATAATTCAGGAAAGATTGTGAGAAACGTTTGAGTGACTCAGTTGACCAATTCATGTGAAGAAAATTTCAGCGAAAAAGAGCGATGAGAAAGCGGCGAATGGCAGGCTCGGACGGCGACATGTCGTTATCTGAATCGGCCCTACGGAGCAGCGGTTCGCATGCGAGATGGCGTCTAACGCACACTGATTCTTAGGGAGCGTCTCACCCTTCTGTTAGTGGCAGCCGCCCGGATCTTCACACCCTCCTGCGCTATCTCACCCCCCTTTACAGCACTAGCGGCGACGACGAGCTCAGGGACGGCGGAACTAATTGCACAACACACCACCCAAGATCGCCGCATCCACGGTTTGTTGAGAACGAGTTAGGATGGATGGATGGATAGTGTGGCAGCGATTGCGAAGTTTTCCAACAGGGCCGTCGCCGTCGCCGCGTCCGGGAGCTCGGGGAATTTGGGATTGAAAGGTTTTTCTCTGGGTTGCTGTGAATTCGGAGGTCCCTTCATGTCACATCGTTTATCCATGCATGTTTTCTGGGTACTTGTCAACTGGGCTGAAGTCTGAGAGCTGCGAGGTCAGAGTCCCTACCCTATTAATACAAGTAGTGTACACAACAGCCTCTTGTGCAATCATATTATCATACTGGCTGATGCCGCGCTTGTCGACAATTCCACGGCATGGGATTTAAAGTGACGGTCTGCAGAGGCCACGCAAAGAGGTAATGATGGGCGGTTTTGGTGCGAACAGCTCAGCAGAGCTTCCCTTGGCTCGACTGTTGCTGGAGATACGTACTGGTGGTACCTGTACCTGGCGGGCGACCTCGATAGGGGATTCCGCGGAAGGAAACCACCTGTGGAACCCTCGGCGCGACGTGCGGAGGTACGTACCCGTCTGCGTCTGCACCGATTTCTTGCCTCTTTGCCGCCAATCTTGCCTCAGAAATCACCGCCAATGATCAATAAGCGGCCGAAGCAAACCAAACTAAACCAAACGGTGGTGGTGGCACTTAACCACCATCGTCAACTCTCCACTTCTCTCTGACGATTGTTGTGGAGCCTCGTGTTTTTTTCTTCCTTCTTGTCGAGCGGCTTTTCGGGTCTTTTCACATCCAGATTCCTCTCCGTCTCTGATGCTTTCCTGTGGCCCCGCCTGCCCGCCCCTCCAAGAGTCTTTCTCTATCTTGGCCATGCCACCCACGCCGGGGGCCATCCATGACTGAGATGACGGGGGATGGCGTGGGATTCTGGACATGTGGATACGGGCGTGTCTTTGCCATGCCTTGACAGAGTTTCCACCTTCGCTACACATAGCGAGGCCTCGGATTCTTGCGTGATAACGCACATGCGGCCCAACCAGCACAGCGCTTACCATCACATATGAACGGAGAGATGCAGGGAGTCTATGGATACTGGATACTCTGCCCCCGGGGGCCTAGAAGGCACCAAGCCGTGGGCCGTCCACCGTGGGCCGTGGGACTCGCGCCGTGCGTGGGCCGTTGACCTCTACCAAGCCGGCCGTTCGGTGGTAAACCTTCTCGTCCAGATCCACGCCCCATTCACGTCCACGTTCCACGTTCTCGTCCTCCGAGCTGCCCCCTTCCCTACAGACCCGTAGATTTTAGTCTTGTGTGTAGGGCCATTCTTTTTTGCCATTCATTACGTCCCTTCTCTCCGCCGCTTCCGCCTGCTTTCCCAGTTCCCCGTCTCCATTGATCTTCCCCCTCCTAAACCCCCTCCACTTCCCACGCTGCTGGCCAACTCTCATCACCAGCTCCGATCCTCCTCGAACTTCCTCTCGTTCCCTCCCAAGATGGCTGCTTCTGATCTCGACTGCTACTCCCGTGAAGTCCACTGAATACAGCTCGCTACCCACCGGAATCGAGGATACGACGTCATCCCCACGAGTCCCCTCACCCGCAGCTCGAATCCTATCAACATCGTTCACCATCACCGCCGCCACCAACGGCCGCCACCCACGAAAGTTTCGTTCGACCCGAGCTGCTGGTTGCCTCGTATCTGTACACAACATAATTAAAGGGTAGCACGGCTACCTTATCTTGAAACCACAGACCGACCACACATCGGCCCCCAACACCAACAACCAAGACCGCCCGGTCGATCACCTTCTCCTTCGGGGCGCCATGTCGTCCTCGAATCAGGGCACCGGGCCGCCCCCGGCCTCCTCCAACAACAATAACAGCGGCGGCAGCACGCCGCCCGAGACGAACCCCTTCGCGAACCCGTCACCACCAGACCAGGACTCCCACCAGTCCAAACTCCAAACCCCGCCGCTGCTCCAGCCCCAGTCCATCACGAACTCCGCCAAGAGGGAGAAGAAGAAGGTCGGCTTCCACGGCGACGAGAGGCCGCCCAGCATCGTCGTCGGAGACGACTACTTCTCGCAGGTCATGTCCCCCGACGGCACCGAAACGAACCCCTTCTCGACCCCGCGCCGGGATGTCCCAGAGGGAGCCCCGGACGCCGGCGAGCTGCGTCGAGCTCTGACGCAGGTCCTCATCTCGGAGGCCCAGGACCCGGGCCCGTCGGAGACTCCTCGCCGTCCCCGCCCGGTGCTCCGCAGAAACACGAGCTACGACGCCCCCGAGGAGCGGGAGAAGGCCGACGCCGCAGAGCGCAACGCCGGCGAGCGCCAGCAGCGCTCCGGCCTCGAGGCCCGGCAGCGCGCGGACCGCCTGGCCGTGAGCGTCGAGAACTACTCCTCCCCGCCCTCGCGCCGCAACTCGCTGGACGGGAACGCCTACAACCCCTTCAGCGACACGGACGAGGACCTCGACCGCGTCGGGTCCCTGGCCACGGGCGTCCAGAGCTCCGCGGAGAACGGCGGCGGCAAGGTGCGCTCCCGCCCGAGGAAGAACTCGCACCGCGACGCCGAGAACCTCGTCCGCTCGCACACCCAGCGCCGCAAGCGCGGGGAGAAGGCGCCGCAGGACTACTTCAAGTTCCAGCCGCCCCCGGGCCTGCGCTCCGGCACCGCCACGCCGACGCTCGAGCAGTCGTACGCGCACGACTACGTCCCGCCGCCCAAGCAGTACCACGGCGGCATCCTGTCCTCCCTGCTGAAGCTGTACAACGAGAACGGCAGCGGCGGGAGCAGCGGGCGCAACACGCCCGCCGCGGGCGCCGGCGGCGGTGCCACGCCGAACCACTCCCCGCCACCGTCGGCGCCGCCCTCCGCTCCGACGTCGCCCCGGCCGTCGAGGCCGAACAGTGGTCTGTTCAACTACCACAAGTCGCAGGGGTCGCGGTCCTCGATGGCGCTGACGGAGCTGCTCCGCTCGTCGTCGGCGATCATGGCCCCGGGCTCGAGCGGGGTCTCGGCCGGGTTCACGGAGAAGATCAAGCAGGAGCAGCCCAAGGCCAAGAAGCGCCGCTCGGGAGTCTGGGGCGGGTCTTCGCCGAGGACCAAGACGGACGACAAGATCCGCATCACGAAGCACATTGCGCAGATCCTGTCGCGGCACAAGTACCTGGTGAAGCTGTGCCGCGCTCTGATGATGTACGGCGCGCCTACGCACCGGCTCGAGGAGTACATGACCATGTCCGCCCGCGTGCTCGAAATCGAGGGACAATTCTTATAGTAAGCACTCTCCCACCATCCCTTGAATCAACAAGTACTGACGAAAGCACAGCATCCCCGGGTGCATGATCATCTCCTTCGACGACAGCGCAACCCACACGACGGAGGTAAAAATCGTCCGCTCCGCGCACGGCGTCGACCTCGGCAAGCTGCGCGACGTGCACGACATCTACAAGCAGGTCGTCCACGACCTCATCGGCGTCGACCAGGCCACCGTCGAGCTCGACCGCATCATGAACCGCGCCCTCAAGTTCCCCAACTGGTGGCGCGTGCCCGTCTACGGCCTCGCCAGCGTCTGCGTCGCGCCCTTTGCCTTCCAGGGCCGCTTCATCGACTTGCCGATTGCGTTTCTTCTGGGATGTATCGTGGGCTGGATGCAGCTCATCCTCGCGCCGTCGAACGACCTCTACGCCAACGTCTTCGAGATCAGCGCGTCGATTATCACTTCTTTCTTAGCTAGGGCGTTCGGCTCGATCCGCGGGGGTGAGCTGTTCTGCTTCTCCGCGCTGGCGCAGAGCTCCATCGCGCTGATTTTGCCGGGTTACATGGTGCTCTGCAGCAGCCTCGAGCTGCAGAGCCACAACCTCGTCGCGGGCAGCGTGCGTATGGTCTACGCCATGATCTACACCTTGTTTCTCGGCTACGGGACAACCATCGGCACCGCGCTGTACGGCATGATCGACCGCCACGCCGAGTCCCGAACCACCTGCGAGAACCCGCTGAATCGGCAGTGGTACCTTCTCTTCGTCCCCGGCTTCACGCTTTGTCTCTGCGTGATCAACCAGGCCAAGTGGAAGCAGATGCCCGTCATGGTCGCCATTTCCCTCGCAGGGTTTCTTGTGAACAACTACTCGTCGGATTTCTTCGTAGGGAACGCGCAGATCAGCAACATGTTGGGTGCGTTGACGGTGGGCCTGCTGGCGAACTTGTATTCCCGCCTGGGCCGGCACGCGCACAACCTCTGGCTGGACTTCGCCGACTGGTGGGACCTCCGCGTCGGCCCTCGCTTTGTCAGCGCCAGCCGCCGGCGCAACGAGCGTCCCCGCCCCGAGATGTACCAGATGTCCGGACACCCCGCGCCCCCCGGCATCCACACCCCCGACGAATCCGCGCCGGGGACGCCCACATCCGCCGCCTTTTCCGAGAAACCCCCCTCGGAGAGCGGCCAGCAGCCCGCGCCGGAGCAGCGCAAGCGCAGCGTCGGATACGGCCTCGCGGCCGCCGCGATGCTGCCCGCCATCTTCGTCCAGGTGCCGAGCGGTCTGGCCGCGGGCGGCTCGCTGCTCGCGGGCGTGACCTCGGCGGACCAGATCACGAACAACAACAACGGGACGGCCGCCGCTGTGGACACTTCGGGTTTGAACAACTCTGCCTTCGCGGTGCTGCTTAGTGTTATTCAGGTTGCTATTGGAATTACCGTGGGTTTGTTCTTGAGCGTGCTTATGGTGTATCCGCTCGGGAAGAGGAGGAGCGGGTTGTTGAGTTTCTAGCTTTGGCGCTTTTATTTTATTTTTTCTCTTCTTGGATTTTGCGTTTTTGGGTATGGAGTCTGGGAGGGAGAGCATTGGCGTCGAAAGCAAGGTTTTGAAAGAGCATGTATTGGCGATTGAAATGTAGCGTTGGGACATGAATGGGTTTTATATACACACGGCAACAGATATGACAGAGAGCGAGACAGTCGCTTGTACCGGGAAACAGCATCAGCGAGCGGCGATAGATAAAACATAGATATGGAAGAAGCACATGTTTGAGTCCGACTTTCTAGGTCTTTTTTCGTAGTGATCGTGAATTAGGGATGGGATGTCGTCGTTTTCGGGGAGAAGGTACGTAGATACGTATATGTCCGCCGGCCCGGACGGGAGCGGTGCTCGGGGCCGGGTCCCACAAATGGGTCCGGAGTCTACTGTGACTTCCGCCGACCGCGGCGCAGGGTGTACTTGATTCCACGACCCTTGATGAAGATCTCTAACGTACGGTCTCAATTCTCAATACTTAAAAGCCATCTTCCCCTTCTCCATGAGTTTAACCCTGTCGAGCTACAGCCAAGGTTGTACCTGCCTGTCATAGGAAGAATCACACCGTCCACATTTCTTATGACTGAGTTTGGACTCGTCTTTACTTAGCGGCCATCCACCTCGGACGGCGTCTCTTCCTCCCGAAACCCGAGAAACGGGTCGTAGTCCTCCCGCAGCATCGCCCTCTGCACCACCCTCCTCCTTACCCCCTGGTTCCCACCGTCGAAGACCGGCAGCACCGCCGCCTCCTGCACCAGCCGCTCGAAGGGGTACTCGCTGGACCACGACGATCTGCCTATCAGTTAGTCTCGTCCCCGCCAAAGGAAGCATCAACACCAAAAAGAACTCACATCCCAATAACCCTCATCGCCTCCGCAACGCCCTTCCCCGCCTCCTCAGATCCGTAAATCTTGGCCTGCGAGCACAGTTCAACAGCGTTCGCTGCCCCAGTGTCTAACGCATGCGCGGCGCGCCAGCTCAACAGCCGCACCGTGTCGATGCGCGTCTTGAGCGAGATGAGCAGGTCCGCTGCAGACTGGCGCTCCAGCACGCTGACGACGCCGCCGCGGGTCTGCGTGCGGGCGAAGGTCAACGCCTCGCGGAAGGCGGCGCGCATTATACCAACTCCCATGGCGCCTACCATGGCCCCAGTCGCTGCGAAAGCGAGGTCCACTGCTTTTACTGCGGCTTCACCTCGGGCGAGGACGTAGCGGGCGGGGATCCGGAGAGAGTAGAAGGATACGCGCGGACCGCAGTGGACTGTCAGGCCTGGTGTTTGCTTGTACTCGAGTACGGTGAACGCGGAGGGGTCATTTGCGTCGAGAACAGCCCGGGGAAGGGCAATTAGCATCGCCGATGATACGGGATCTTCATCGGAGGAGGAAGCGTCCCGGCAGAAGATGGTCTGCACATCAGCACCCCGCCCATCCCAGCCAGCACAGTTCCCCGCCCAAATCTTCTCCCCATCAACCACCCACTCCTCGCCCTCAAGTCTCGCAGTCGTCCGTATCCCCTCCCCACCAACCTCCAAAAGGTTTGCCGTACCACCGGGCTCAGACCACTGGAACGCAGCCAACGGCGCGCCCTCACCTTTCAAAAACGGCGCAGCAAGCTCCCGCTGAACATCCTCATCAACCCCCGAAAAGAACACCGGCATCAACCCCAAACTGATCGTAAGCAAGTTCAACGACGCCCCGGGCTCTTCTGCAAAGAGCTCCTCCGTGACGAGCGCCGACTCGAGCAGCGTGCCGCCTGCGCCGCCGAGGTGAGGCGGCACGAGGGTGCGGACCACGCCGAGACGGGTCGCGGCTTCGAAGAGGGGACGGGTGGAGAGGAAGCGGGAGAAGCCGTCGTTGGGGAGGGACGTGTAGGAGGCGTGGGCGCCGCGGAGGACTGTCGACGCGAAGCCTGCGGCGGCCTTGCGGGCTGAGAGCTGCGAGGGGGAGGGTGTGAAGTCTATCATTCTCGGTTATTTTCTTGATGTTGAAGGGGAGAGGTAGAGTTGCGTGGAAGATTATGTCTTCAAGTCCATCGCCGGAGGTGTTTCTTTATATAAAGGCGAGCTACCCCAGCTCTGCTGCAGCAACTGCCAGCATACAGGCCCCCCTGCAGCCGAAGCTGACCACCATAATCGATTGCCAAGTGCTTACCCACTCTGGCGGCCGACGGCGTGCTTAAGCCCAATTGGAGGAGGGGCTTTTGACCATGCAGGTCGAGCTGACGTCCCGCGTAGACGTGCTGTTGACGAGTTTGCGAGGTTGCGGCGGCCGCAGACGTGGGCAAGGCCGGACCGGAACGGGGCCGCTTTCGGGATATGGCGCTCCGGCGGACTGCCGAACAGTACCCAGGAGGGTGCCGGAGACGCAGATCTTTTCGCCACGCTTAAAGGCCCATGACTTCCACCTGATGTACTTTGAAGTGTGTCAGTCTGAACTCTTGAATCGAAAGGACTGACTGGCCGACCATGACAAGTTCCCTTCCCCTACTCTTGTGTGTGGAAAAGAAACAAAGGAAAAGCTCGCAATTTACCCCTCGTACGTGAATTGGCAAGGTCCATAGGTATCTCACAGCACATTCTCCGAAAGCCTTGCTCTGGGATACTGTGCCTTGATTCCCTCATCAAAGCTCTTCCCGCCAACCGTCATATCCTTGAAGGCCAGACAGCTGAGCGAGCTGGAGAAGCTGGCTAACAAGACAGTGGCTCGGTTTGAGTCGAGAGTTGGAGACGTTGGATTCGTGGTGGAGGATGAGGATGAGAAGGAAGCGAACTCGTCGGGGCAGTGATATGTTGCAAAGGGGGTTCAGGATCTTTGGCAAAGTGGAGGAGTTGAAATTAGCGAGGGATGTCACTTTTCCTTTCCTGGACAGGGTTATCGCTCGCACATATAACCAGCTGCCTTGATACCATAATCAGATGCGATTGAAGGACGGAATTAACAGCAAAATTAAAGGGGCACGCGCCCATACTTCCTGGAACGTATCCAACGAAAAGTGAAAGTGACAGTGGACCTAAACATCATAAACACTCTCCATGACCTCTGGCATCACGATAAGGTTCGACCCAAGCAGGCGGTTCAACCGAGGCTGGTGTGGCTCTGGGCAATGGAAGGTAAGTCAACAGCAACAACCCTCTCCCAGTCTTATTCATACGGACGTTGCTATCTATGTACGCGGAAGAAAAAAGTAAAAACAGAAAAGGTGGTGTCGCTCTCCCTCGCCGTTTGGTGGTAACGGATGAGCGACCAAGAAGTAAACCCGTTATCGGCATCTTGTGGCAAGTGTCCTATCACTCAATCCCCGCTAGATACAGCGGATGAGTATCTGACGTAGACTTGCTTCTTCTTCAGCAGTTGCCCTCCCCTTTCATCGGGCCACGAACAATGACATTCCAGTTGTCGCGCTTATGGAAGGCCTGTCCAGACGAAAAGTAGCTGAAGTATTCCCAGTCGGTGCAGTCATTGTAGGCAGCTTGTGCGCCATTGGCAATGTGCCGGAAAGTAGAGAGTGTCTTCGTTTTGGTATCCTGGGCCGGCACTCATTAGCAATTTTATCCTCGGACCTGATCAAACCACACTCACATCATTACACCACCAGATTTGCGTATTGTAAGAGCAACTGACACGGCCACACTGCCCAGGACCGGGGCCGTTAACGGGCCTTCCAGGAACCTTCTCGAGATACTTGATACCCTCCCACCAAGCTTTGACATTTCCAGCAGGTTGCTCATGACAGATGGATCCGAAATGATCCAAAGGCAAAGGATCGGTCTCATCCCGAACACTGAGCGCGCCTTCATCCTGGAGATTGAGATTGAATGTTGCGAGAAGCTTGGGGTTCGAGCTGTGAAGCTGGTCCAAGACTTGCTCGACGGTTCCGTTCAGGACAATGTGAGGACCGCCTGGAGTGACCTCGAAGTCCCACTGGGGAATCCAGACCCCGTAGCCCTCAATGGGGGCTGTAATGGCATGTACCTTCCGTGTCTGTCAGTTTGTGCGTCTTATAAGAACGATGTGGAAGCTGCTTACTGTCGCAGCTGCCGAGACGGACATGATGGCGAGAATCTGGTAGGCGCGCATTTTTGGTGGTTTAGGCGTGGATTCAGATGTGTTGCTGTTATTCGGATGCTTGGGTGCTTCTGGCTTGTAGTTGAAGAGAACAGCTGATCAGGAGCTGAAAGACGGCCACTTTATATAGTTTTTCCCAGGCAAGAAAGTCCTCGATTCGCATGTTTACGTATTGACTTCGCATGAGGCATCGCTGAGGAGTATGTGTGTTTGCCGTTCATGCTTCCCCTGGAAGCTGAGTTGTGGGCGTGGTGGAAGGATCTCCCGCATAAACCTGTCGAATAAGGTATCGATACTGACCATCGTGACTGGAAGAAGACGCTCAGAAGAGATTCGGGAAAGTTCCGGACGGCGAAAGTAGGAGCAGTCGAGTCCCTGATCATCTCAGCTGCACTACCCCTGGGGACTCGGCTGCAAGTCTAGGGGTTGAGATCTTCGAAACACAGGTGGTTTACTGAAGGCGAAGCCAAACATGGGCATACTGATGACCGATTCGTCAACGGACGAGGCAGTTTGTGTTCACGATATTGAAAAAGACACTCGTTTGCTAAGCTGATAAAGTCGCAAGCCCTGAGCATGTGGTGACAGAACGGGAGCACGTCACCACGCGAAGGGAACGTGGGTATGTATTGTCTGCATTGAAGAGCTATCTGGCTGCCAAGACACCGCAGCCTCAAAGAATATCCAAACATTCTTATGCACCCTGATGCATATCACAGACCGAACCCCACTCCGTATCTGCAAGGGAAAGTGAATGTTTCCAGTGATTGTTCCCTCTGTGTTAGTCCCTTTGACGTTGGTGTTACTGTAACGCGAGAACCACTGCAAACAAAACAAACAATCCAGCTGCTGGTTTGGACTGGTCGCAGACTGACGAAGTCCGAATTGAGACATCACGCAAACCAACAGGCTCTCTCCAACGTAGCCGAGATTACAACGTTTCTAACGTGTTGGACCGTCCTGCAAGGCAGCCAGCCAACTGCTTATGGGAATTGAGCATTTTGACAGTAGCTTTCACAGGTTGGCTTGATAAGGCAGGAAGCCGGAGTCTTTGGGTTCTTCTTTTGCGCCAATATCATCTTGGCGGGGTGCATTGCACCAGAGTCCTAACATGGAAGCAACCCATATGAGTTCGTTGTTGGAGACTATTCACAATACAACCATTATAAAGTGGCGCTACGCACCTATGACGCTGCGCTATTTCGGATGCTACTCATAGTATCCTTCTCGGATACAGTGACAAGTGATGTCTCTTCAGTCGGGCGAAATCGCAAACAACAACGTGCGCCAACCACCTTCCATTTCCAGACAGCTATGCTGACGATAAATTTCGCAATCCGAGCAAACATCATCCGAAGCCAAGGCAAACGTGACCGAAACAGACACCCTGCATCCAATTCATTTACATGGTGCGGAGCAGGCAGCAACTACGCCGCCGCCGCAGATGAATCGAATAGCCGAGGCCGATGGCTGATAGATCAGACCTCTAGCTAGCCAACATGGGCCTCAAGTCACGGCCGGCACGGTTGAAACTTGCAAGCATCTGGGCGTTTGTAAATTTGCGTTGTTATTATTTTGCTTTTGTCGCTCATCTATAACTATTGTTATTATCTTGTATTTTATATTTTTATACCTGGGCGTGCTTCTCGTACAGAGAATCCACGGCTTCCAGCGACAGAAGAGAAAGCTAATGGACCACCATGCTCCCTGTCCAGCATCGTGGGAACGTTCCAAGTCGCTCAGGGGTCTCGGTGACTCCAACCACAGCCACCTGGATTGCCCGACGACTGGAGAAAATGTCAACTGCCTGTCTCTTTGCAAAGGATGTCACTTGATGAACTGGCCTACCTTCTGCGATTACGAACAGAAGCGTGGCCCTCAATTGTTTGTTTGTTTTATATTTAACGCAGTGGCGGCAAGGGCGCAGCCGCCCTTGCGGCAGACCTCCCGAAGGGTATGAGGCGTGAAGGGCCGCGGGCTCGGGATATCTACTCTATGTACAGATCCCTCCCCAACGTCCTCCAATTCTTGACTATGGCCTTTTAGGCGTTCACTCCGTTCCTAGTTCCCACTGGTACCCTAGTCCCGTCATATATTCTTTTCCCTTAGTAGGGGTTCTTCTCTCGTAGAGTGCTAGGCCATAGTCTAGTCTCTAATACCGCGGGCAGATTAGCGTGGCCCTCAACATGGCTGAGAAAATGGCGATGAGTGTGTTCACGTTCAAGTCATAGGGAAGGTCGGGCTGAACTTCTCCGTCAAGCTTGCACAGAATCACCACAATGGGCACGAAAGCAGCCGCCGAGACCATCAAGACCATGATTTCAGGGGCCCATGCTCTGAGGGTTCCCAGTCTGCCCAAGGGCAGGTAGGCCTGAGGCTTGGGGTCTTCGACTTCGTCGGCAACAGTCTCGGTCGCGGTTCTGGCCGAGGTGGAAGAGATGCGAAGTTCGTTCGTGAGTACGCTTGCATAGTTTCCTCGAGGGTCGTCGGAGCCACGCTGGTAATCATCATCCCGAAGAGACCGGCTCGGTATTGCGCCTGTCGTGACAGATGAGACATCGCTGTCGGCTCGGGCGGTGGAAGTGCTCATGTCAAGTGTGTGAAATTGGTAAGACCTTAGTTTCCTTGAACGGCGGGGGCGCGTGTTTGTCTGTATATGTGAGAGAAAAGAAGAACAAACCACTTATTGTTTCGCGTGATCGAGTATAGGTTCATGTATGAATGCCGAGACAGCTCTGCAGACTTGCAAATCTAAGCTCCGAAGGGGCAACACAAGCACAGCGGAGCATTTCTGTTGTGCATGTTCAACCGTATCACCCGTTCCCTCGCGAAACGAGAGCGAGAGGCCAGCCGATTGGCGATCATCACGGCGGCTGTAATCAAGCCAACCAAATTTTGTACTGGTATTAAAGAATTTAGGTTGTGAAACAAGCTTCTCCCGAGAATGTCTCTACCAGAAGCACCGCGTTAGCTGCAGTGCCGTGTCCTACCCCACGAAACTCGGCACTGAGGCGGAGGGGCTACATAAGCACTAGCACCGCAGATTTGCTGCGTTCGGTATGTCTTATCACTCTTCTTAGGAGCGGCCTCTGCCCTCGGATGTGTCGGTGAGGCGACTGCGCTCGAAGACGCTTATTGCCGTGACACAGGTTCCGTAGAAGTTTTATGTGAGGGTATGGCAACTCCCGACTTCGATGTCACTTGAGTATCCTTGCGGACGACTCCGGCTTACTAAATCTGAAGTCTGCCGGCGAGGGAACAAGCTAGAAGGCCCAGGTTGTAGGTTATAGCTTGGAAAGAGATGCTCTTCTCCCTCGCGTGGTTATCGCTAGCGCACTGATATTCGAATTTGAACATCTTTGAGCCTAATTGTTCGCCGACAGCCATTGTCCGACCAACATCGACAACAAATGACGTGACCAACGTAGTTGTGAGCTGGGATCGGTGAGAATCGTTGGCTCTATCAGTCAGTGAGTCGCCAGGTGCCCCCTTTTCGCTGCGTGGATGGGTCAGACGAGTCATGCAATTGAATTGGATTAGTCTTGGCAAGACATTGATCCAACCAAGTTGCCACCGCCAAAAATACCACAACATGTTTTCATCGGATTGTCCCAAACAGCAATCGCATTAGGCTTCATTTTACTTCCAACTCAGAGAGCGCAACCCATAGGATTCGTCTTCGTCTCCCACACCTCACAGCACAGAATCACCTGCTGTATTTGCCAATGCAACCTGCCGTTGGCAGAGCAGAGCAGAAAGTCGGACAGTCGGCTTTGCCGCTCAGCTGCCAAGAGCCAGAATGGCGCTCTGGGACATTACCAGCACCCACCGGCTCCCACCCAGCAGTGCCTCGGCCCCCTCGTCGCCCAATGGCATCGCCGAAGCGCCCCGGTTCAGCGTGCGGGACTGCCGGCCGGGGTGGGGTCAAGACAGCCGAGTCTAGGCCGGGTTGGGAAGCTCCCTAAGGGCCCCCGGGAGCTGTGCGGGCTTGGCGATCATGATAAGCTTAAATGCTCCTGCCGCATGCTAGCCATCCCCCCGAGGTGAACACGAACAGCTTCCTTTTTCTGCAGTGTCTGAGTCGTCGAGTGACCCTAGGCCGATATTGCGTGCGACTCCGATGGCAAGCCGTCCGAGGGCCATCGCCGAGATGCCTCTTTGGGATGGAATGGGAAGACGGGCCCTGCCGTCGTCTTGCAGGCCGATCCACCACTTCCCGAAGACGGAGTTGTTGCAGTTGTGGGTTATGGAGTGAGGTTATGCCGTGTCGTATTGTTCTTTAAAAGGCAGCCCAGCTCTCGCCTTGGCCCGTAGGAGTTGGTTCCCCTCTGTGTCGTCGTCGCCTCTGTCTCTGCCCCCCCGGACTCACACGCCTCCATCTCGGACAATGCATCTCAACGCTGCCGCCCTCGCCGTCCTCGCGGCCTCCTCGAGGCTGGTCCTGGCCAGCCCGGCCACGGACAACCTCCAGATCGACCCGGCCCTCCGGTTGATCAAGACGTCCGAGACTGACCCCGGCACCTGGGTCACGGACGAGGAGAAGATCACCAACTACGTCAACAAGCACATCGGCTTCATTGACATCACCGACATCTCGGTAGGTGCCCTCGCCGCGTTAAACTCTTGGTCAAAAACACGATCTAACTCTTTCTCCCCAGGATCCCGAGGTTCTCGCCGTCCTCTCCACCCCTCCCGAGGCCGAGATCGCCGCCAGACAGGCCGTGACGTACCCGACTTCGCTGTCGCACGTCTCTGAGGCGAACTCGCTCATCGCGTCCGTCTCCAACACCGGACCTCAGTCGTGGCTCAGGACCTTGACCGAGTGCGTTTACAATCCTCATCTGGTCCTCCCTAGTCGTCATGCTAATGTCTCTCCAGCTACTACAACCGCTACTACCGCTCGACCTACGGTACTCAGTCCGCCACCTGGTTGTTCAACCAGGTCAAGACCATTGCCGCAGCCAACTCGGCCATCACTGTCACGCAGTTCACCCATTCCTTCAACCAGCCCTCCATCATCGTCAAGATCCCCGGAACCAGCTCCAACCTGGGTACGTCTCCTCCGTCTTCGCTTCACTACTTCCCCTGCTAACGACGTCTGTCAGTGATCGTTGGTGCCCACTTCGACTCTACCGGAGGCTCCTCCACCGCCCGCGGCCCCGGCGCGGACGACAACGGCTCCGGCGTCGTCGTCATCCTCGAGGCCCTCCGCGTCCTCGCCAACGCCGGCTTCAAGCCCAAGAACACCCTCGAGTTCCACTTCTACGGCGGCGAGGAGGGCGGCCTGCTCGGCTCCCAGGCCGTCTTCGCCAACTACAAGTCCGCCGGCAAGCGCGTGCTCGCCTTCGTCAACCAGGACATGGCCGGCTACTCGCCCTCCGGCCGCGTCTCCGTCTACAACGACTACGTCGACTCCTCGCTGACGTCGTACGTCCGCCTTGTCGCCACCCAGTACACCGGCAGCACGCCCACCAGCGACACCTGCGGATACGGGTGCTCTGACCACGCCAGCGCCCGCTCCAACGGCTTCCGTAAGTGCTCGCGCTCCCCTCTGACTGACTGTGGTGTGAGTTCTGGTCTTTATATGCGCATGTGCTGATAGTTTGTGTTCGCAGCTGCCGCCTACGTTTGCGACGAGCCCATCGACACCTCCACCCCTTACATCCACAGCCCCAGCGACGTAAGTAGTCTTCCCATCTGAGGTGGAATGAAAACCGTTCGTATCAAGATCTAACTCGAGCTCTAGACCTACGAAACCATCCAGTGGCCCGCCATCCTGCGCCACTCTAAGTTCACCGTCGGCTTCCTCGTCGAGGCTTCTTACCTGTAAATATCTTTGACTTGTGTGCGTTTTTCTTTAGCCGTCAAGAATGCACAGTAAATAAGAAAGACCATTGTGGTATTGATATCTTATCGGTATGACCGAACCCTGCCATCATATATATGCTCTCTACTTGGTCGTCCGGTCCCCCATGTGCCGTGGCAAGCCGCCTCGGATGGGTTCTGATAGTTCCCCGCGCAAAGCTTTCGAAGTTAGCCCCATCAGGACAAGTTTTCCGAGGAAACCACGCGCCAGGATGTCTCTCTCATATTATTACCCCAACCGTCCAGCCCTCCGTCGATCGGACGTGGGGTAAAGCCAAGGTGCTAGAAGTATCGAGACCGGGTCTGGACCCGAGAGGCGCACATATGCATATGTCAAGTCAAAGGCGCGCCGACCCACACGCCAGCCCAAACATATGCCTCGAGAGACACCGGCGGGGTGGTATTGCGTGTGGCACATGTGCATGTTGTTGGATGACTCTTATCCCATGGCCGAGAACGGTGGACCGGCTTTGGGATGGCGGCCACTGTATAAAAAAAAAGAACCCGAGGTTCGTGAACGGCACTCGAAGAGCAAAACGTCGAGAACACATCTATCTCAATTGTTTCACATGCGCATTTTGAGTTCTACACGATGGGTAGCACAGAGGAGCAATTTAGACCCCCGGTCGTTGATGCGTCCGGCGCAATGGAGACGGGCACTCCCTCGAGCGTCCGGTCGGGCTCCGGCCACGGCGACCCGGAGTCGAGTCCGAGGGCGTGGCTCTGCGTTCTCGGGGCCTTCTTGTTTCTCTATCCGTCTTACGGTAAGCGCATATGTGCCCCTCCTCCGGCCATGATCCTCGTATGCTCTCAGAAGAGATGCTGATGCTGAAAATACCAACGCAAAAGGCTTCATGCAGTCCGTCGGAACGATACAGTCTTATCTCCAGCTGAACCAGCTAAGCGACTACTCGCCCCGCGACATCGGATGGATCAGCGGCCTCTTTACCTCTCTCGGCCTCCTCCTCGGAATCCAAGCCGGCCCCCTGGTAGACGCCTACGGCACAGCACTGCTAGCGCCCGCCTCGGCCGCGGCACTCGTCCCCGTCTTCTTCCTGCTCGCTGAGTGCACCGCGTACTGGCACTTCCTTCTCTGCCTTGGCGTCCTTGGCGGCATCGGCGGCGCGCTAGCTTCGACCGTCGCCATGGCCATCGTCGGCAAGCTCTTCGATCGCCGCCGCGGTCTCGCCATGGGCATCGCCCTGTCCGGCTCCTCGTTCGGCGGCGTGACCCTGTCCATGATGTTCCGCTCCCTGCTGCCCCGGCTGGGCTGGCGCTGGGCCATGCGCTCGACCGGCTTCATGGTGCTCGGGCTCATGGTACTGGGGGTGCTGTGCTTCTTGCCATACCCCGGGCTCTCCGGGTCGTCAACGTCCGCCCCGGTTGGCCGCCGCGGTGCGGCCTTGAACTTCTCAGCCTTCAAGATGCCTGCGTTCGACTTCATGACCCTTGGTCTGTTCCTGCTCGAGTTCGTCCTGTTCGGCACTACCGGTCTGCTCCCTACCTTCGCCATTGCCGCGGGCTTCCCACACGACGTGGGGTTCTCCCTCATCGCCATTCTAAACGGATGTTCTTGCTTCGGCCGGGTTGCCGCCGGGGTCGCTGGCGACCGGCTAGGTCACCTCAACGTGCTCCTGTTCATGATTCTCTTTACTGTGCTGTTTACGGCTGTCATCTTCGTACCCTTTGGGACCAAACACATCGGCGCGTTATACGCGTTCGCGGCTCTCTGGGGAATTGGATCAGGGTCTTTCCTTTCCATCACGCCCGGTGAGTCTCGTTCTTGGCGTCGCCTTGCCCTTGCCTTTCACGAAGAATCGGAGGCTAACTTCCCCGGTTCCAGTCTGCATTGCGAAGACCTGCGAGGCGAAAGACTACGGCAGATACCTGGGTGAGTTTTCTACCGGTGCTCTGGTCAAGGCTTTTGCTAACTCTCCATGCCCAAGGCACCATGAACTTCGTGGTAAGTTTCTCGCTTCTGATCACCGTGCCCATCGGTGGCCAGATGCTCGAGTCCATGGGCGGCACCGCGCTCTCTGGGTTCTACGTGGCCATGATCTTTCTGGGCGGCGTTTCGTACTTTGCCGCGCGGTCTCTCCTCGTTGGCGGGTGGTTTACATTTAGGACTAGAATCTGAGGGCAGTTCAAACCTTGGAAACGATCGACAGGTTTCATGAGGGCTCACGGGTCGCGGCAAAGGAGAACGAGTCTCTGGCTGGTATTCAGAACGATGTGAGCGCCTGGAGATAGTATCTTACACACTGCGGATAGATATCTGCAGAATAAGGAAGGAACAGGAGATGGATCGGCACGGGTCTGACAACACGATAATGAAGCGGAACCTAGTACTTGAGGGATGAAGGGGACTGACAAAAGCAAATTGAATGGATGTAATAAGGGCTTGCGACAGAATATCAAAAGTCAATCATTTCGTAACTTCAGCACCAGAGAAATATGAACCAGCGCGGACACACGAGGGCACAAGCATGAGAGCCGAATGGCCAAGTTCGAGAGCTGCCATTCGCGCCCTACCGGCTCGCACCAGGTGAGTTCAATCCCCGGGCATGAGACCGACAATCGGACACCGGCCCAGGTCCTCGACAATTCCTTACCTTAGCGGAACGGCGCCGGGGCGGCTTCCCCACTTTCGAGGCTCCAACTGCCCTTCGGGGAAGACGACGCAGCCCGGACATGCGGAGGGTGTCCTATCTCTCCTATGCATCGGCATTTCGCGCCGATATCTCTAGTCACATGTGCCGCTCTTGGCTTCCTTTCAAACGTTAAATACCGCGGGTTTTGAGAAGCCCCCATTTTCCGACGTCCTTCTCTCCGCCACCCCAGCGTCATTGATTCGTATCACAACCGCGCCAAGCTTCTCACATCAACCATGGGCGACATTCGGGGTAGTTCATCGGGTCCAGCGGGCACTAGCATCAGGTCGCATCCTTTCGATCCCCTGATTCCGCAAGAGATCAGTCAGGTGAGGTTCTTTCAGACCAAAGCTTGCATGCGTTTTCACTCATCAGCTTTCCAGGCGGCCGATATCATCCGAGGTCAGGGCGGAAATGGCCAAATCTTCTTTCGAGCTATTTCCCTAGCGGAGCCCCCGAAGAAGGAAATGATAACCTTCCTCGATGGCGAACATGCTGGAAACCTCGACTTGGTTAGACCTGCACGGTGTGCGAGGGTCCAGGCCTACGTCGACAAGGAGCTGCACGAGTTCGTCGTCGACCTCGATGCGGCGACCGTTGCCTCCGATACGCCTCTCCCAGGGCGCCACTCTTACATCGATACCGAGTTCATGGCTCAGGTTGCCGCGGCTTGCCTCGCCGACCCCAAGGTCCAGCAAGAGATCGAGACCTCGAAGCTGCCCGAGGGCGCCACCGTCGTTGTTGAACCTTGGGCGTACGCCACCGATGGCATGAAGGACATGACCGACAGATGGACCATGGTAAGCTCTGGTCCTGCAGCCGTTGAAAAGAGTTGGGCTCAACTATGCAGGCTTGGTTTTACATGCGTCTTTCCGACAACCCCGACGCCAATTACTACGCCTACCCGCTGGATATCTGCGCCGAGGTGTCCAACTCCCTCGAAGTCGTCAAGATCTACCGCCTCCCTTCCGGAGAGAACGACAAGATCCACGAAGAGAAGGTGGAGTTTGACCGCCGCAAGATCCACAGCTCGAGCGAGTACCACCCGGACCTGGTTTCCGAGCGGAGGACGACGACCAAGCCGTACCATGTTTCCCAGCCCGAGGGGCCTTCGTTCAGCATCGATGGAAACCACATCTCGTGGGAGAAGTGGACGATGCGGGTCGGCTTCAACTACCGCGAAGGCATGACCCTCCACGACATCCGGTTCGATGGCCGCAGTCTATTCTACCGACTGTCCCTGGCCGAGATGTTCGTGCCCTACGGCGACCCGCGCTGTCCCTATCCACGAAAGGCCGCCTTCGATCTCGGCAACGACGGCGCCGGCATCAACGCCAACAATTTGAAGCTGGGCTGCGACTGTCTCGGGCATATCAAGTACTTTGATGGGTGGTTGAGCACCTCCTCTGGAGAGCCTTTGAAAATGCCAAACGTCATCTGCTGCCACGAAGTCGACGATGGAATTCTTTGGAAGCACACAAACTTCCGAACGGGCAACGCCGTCGTCACCAGGTCTCGGGTACTTGTGCTGCAGACCATCATCACCGTCAGCAATTACGAGTACATCTTTCTCTTCTACTTCCAGCAGGATGGATCCATCTTCTACGAGGTGCGCGCGACGGGCATCATGTCAACGGCACCCATCGACATCGACACCAAAGTGCCATGGGGTACTATCGTCGCCCCTGGTGTACTGGCCCCTTACCATCAGCACATCTTCTGCCTGCGTATCGATCCTGCCATCGACGGGCACCGTAACTCCCTCGTCGTTGAAGAGTCCCGTGCGCTTCCGGAAACGGACGAGTCAGACCCTTACAACCCGTTCGGTGTGGGTTACGCGGCCAAGTCCGAGGTTGTGGAGCGCGAGACCGGCCTCGACTTGGACTTCAACACCAACCGCACCTTCAAAATCATCAACGAGGGCGTCACGAACCCGATAACAGGCACTCCTGTGGGCTTCAAGCTGCTGCCCCATTACAGCCAGCTCCTCCTGGCGCGCTCGGGCTCGTGGCACGCGAGGCGCGCCGAGTACGCTTCGCACGCCGTGTGGGTGACGCGCCACGACGACGCAGAGCTGTTCCCCGCGGGAAGGTTTACAATGCAGTCCACGGGGGGCGAAGGCATCGCATCTTGGATCGCAGGCAGGCGGGAGGGGCAGGGGCAGGGGGCGGAGTCGTCGGCGACCCGCGACGAGGACATTGTCGTCTGGCACACGTTCGGGTCGACGCACAACCCGCGCGTAGAAGATTGGCCGGTCATGCCGTGCGAGAAGATGGTGGTTGGGCTGAAACCCATCAACTTCTTCCGGAACAACCCCGCCCTCGATGTTCCGATCTCCACGCAGGAGAAGAACCGGAGCGTGCTGGTCCACGGTGGCCAGTGAGCCGGAACGATCGGGGATGAATGTATGGAGTCGACTTTTAGCAATGAAACTGGAACCTGATCAGATCCATTGGGTTTCGGTTCAAAATAGACCGGTGTCTTGTATAAGTGATCATCTATCGAACTACAGCGTCCTGCCAGCTGAGCGGGGCAAATACATGTCCTCGTCCCTGTTAATCAGTAAACTTCGGATCCTACTTGTCCACCCGACCCGAGACCGAGTGATAAGGCACGCTTATTTCCACCACTTTCTTTAGATGAAAATGGCCATAACATCGGAGTTCTCGGTATCGAGTTGCCCGGGGCGCAGCGAAGACCATTCGAAATAGCAGGCCGGCAGCTAAGCAACTAGTTTAATTCAACCGACGGACGTAGCATGCAGCGAACTTGCAGATGTCCGCTGTCATCTGAAACCTGGTGGTGCGTACCACGAACAGGCCTTCGAGTCAAGTATTTACCTCGAAGTCTTCAACCACCGTGGGTCAACTCGGGGTTCTGGGCTGTCCGGAGCAACCCGACGGAGAGTTCATGCGCTCGGAGTTTCTGCGGATTTTTGTTGGGTCGTCTGAAGATCTTAGACTAACCAAACTCTAATATGCTTGTAGGAGTTGACGGAATGACTCGCTACAACTTACCGGTGAGAGGAGATAACCCCGTGACGTGGACTTTGTATAGGCGAATCCTAATACAGCGGGAACCGCAACGGGGAGGATACATGTGTCAACGCGGGGCTGGATTACTCTTCAGGTTTTTCAAATGAGTGGATGCGCTCAAAGGTAACGTTTGGGAAATTCTACACATCACCGGAAATTTCTATTGAGTTCCCCAGACTGACAATTTCCTGGCCCCTCAGACATCTCGTGCTCCCCGGTGTATTGAGTTTTGATTTGGCTGGGAGGCACAGGCGAGGAGTTGCTTAATCGCACTTGGCGGCGGCAACCATTGCCCGATTCATCGTTCAGACGAACACGATTTCCAGCATGACTTGGCCTCTCGTCTCAGATCTCTTGGCCATTGGGACGACATATGCCCTTCAGACGATCCCTTGTCAACCTGCCGCAGCCGCTTCAGAACGCTGGCCTTTGCCAGGGATCACAGCACAACCGGGCCTGGCGGAATCCAAACTGTCGGATTCCAGACATCCGGTCATGACGATCATCATAATCGATAGCCCTGATGGGCTGTATACAGGCCTAGGATACGGATGCTCCGGCCCTATCTCAAAAGCTATAAATGCACCCGTCTCGCCACCCAGATCATCGCTCTTGTCTCTCCATCAACCTCCATAACTACCTCGACACGATACTGCAAAATGCAGCTTTCAAAAATCCTCTACGCAACCCTCTTCCTCGCGACCGGCGCCGTGAGCCAGAGATGCTCCGAAACCAAGACCTACTGCAGCGGCGGAGCGTGCCAGTGCTTTGCAGCTGGCGTCGCCGAGGAGCTCAATAAGATCTGCCAGGCGCAGGGCTTCGAGCGCTCTCTTGGACCCTCCCAGACGACCGTGGGCAATGTACGGTTTATCCCGCGCAAGACACTTCTTCCTTTTGAGCTTTCGACTAACACCGTGACAACAGGCCGTTCGCTGCGACCACCAGTGCTGCACCGGCTAAGCGCTGCCAAGCACGAGTGGATCTCGAGTTGCGCCGACGTTTGTCTTTGTCTAGCGGTTTTAAAAATTAGCATAACCATCGAGTGGATGGGAATATCCCTCTGGCATTGAGCCATATCCCGGAGATGGGCTTCCAATTGATGATATGTTACACAAGTTGCAAAGTCCCAGTGTCCCATCTGTGTGTTCGTGCGAGCACTGCCGTAGGCAACATGAAAAAAGGGGTAGAATAGCTGGCCCCCCAGAAAAGGAGGTGTTCCGTTTCGTATCGTACTGAAGCTTGAGGGCAGGTGAGCTTCAGACTCGCTCGATGAAACTTTCTCCAGTCAACTGAAGTTTCCTGGTCTGCTCCAAAGAAAGGTATGACAACAGAATCACACGTTTGACCATCCTTGGGTAAAGCTGGCCACAGGAATGCCTGTTGCAGACAACAAACAGCTTGCTGCATGCACCCAACAATGGATTGATAATATTGTGGGTTTATCCTCGCTGCCGGCGATCTTCGCCGGCAGCGTGGCCGATGCCTCAGCCACCGGAGCGGAACTACGCA
>WIGN01000396.1:0-34787 GCA_014235955.1 Colletotrichum sojae
GAGAGTATAAGAGATAAACCAGGTAGAAATAAAGCGTAAATATAATCTTCAATCATTCTTCTTTGGTCCCGTACACATCCGGACGCGCCAAGCTGATTGGCCGTCCTTTTCTTCGTTTTTGGGGTGTTTTGTTCTTTTTTTCTCTTTCGTTTCAACTCCCAAAAAAACATTCCCCGTTTGGTAGCCAGACCAGTCGTCCCCTGCGCTTTTCTCTCACAGAATATAAAAGACGCTTCCCCGCCCCAACAAAGATTGTGACACGAAGTGAAGAAGAGAAAAGGAACAATCAAGAACAACAAGGAGAAGGGGGTAATCGAGTAAACACAAGAGGGGTATCCGTCGTTTCGAGTCGTCCATGCATTCTTCCCTCCCATTTCCCTTGCGGCCACCCGTCTGAACGGGCGCCATGCTGTTGCCAGTCGAGTATTTGTATTAGCCGAAAAAAAGAAAAGAAACACAAATCAAAAAAAAAGAGTCGGAAAAATGGACCGACGACACCGAAGTGACGTCGATCAGGCCTGGCAGCCAGAGAGCAACGAGAGTCCTGTGTACCGGCCCGAATGCTGCATGCAAAGACGTCCGTGGAATGGTCCAGCCCCTATAAACACACCTCATAAGAGAACCTGACATCGTGACTCCCGCCGTCATTATAAACCAATTTCGAAAGACAAGAGATGGTTGCTCGACGTCTCTGCTGGCTGTCGTGACTTCGTGATCGGAATGCGCGACAAAAAAAGATGAACTCGGCGGAGGTTGGCCTTTCAAGACTCCTCCTCCTCCTCCTCTTCCTCTTCGGGGCTCTCCGAGGTCGTCTTGGGCTTCTTGTTCGAGTCCACGTCGTCGTTGTTGGACTTGCGCTTCGAGCCAGCCTTGGCGCCGGTGCTCTCTTCCTTGGGAGCCTCGCCGGTGGCGCCGGTCTTGTCGCGCTCGATGGCGGCGACCTCCTCGGCGGTGAGGAAGCGACCGCCGGGGCCGCGGGGCCGGCGCATGGCGTGGTTGTGTCTTGACTCGTGGAGGTACGGCTTACGGCCCTTTGACGTGAGACGGAGCTGCTCCTCGAGCTTCTGGCGGGCGACGCGGCGCTTCAGGATGCGATGGAACTGCTTCGCGTTGACGTAGAGGGGCGACTCCTCGACGCCGCCGGCGGGCATCTCGGGGGACTGCGGGTGCTGCATGGCCTGGGCCTGGGGCATCTGCGGCGGGGCGACGCCGGGCCGGGCGCCCACGTGGCTCATCATGCCCGGTGCCGGGACGCCGGGGCTGGTGACCTGGCTAAGACGCCTCTGGCCGCCGGGCAGCTGCGAAACGTTGTTCATCTGGGTTGGTGATCTGGGATCGCGGGTGTTCTCCTTCTTCGTGCCCATTCGCGGGGAGGTCTGGGGCAGGCTGGGGTCCGACGACATGTATGGGTAGTTGGATCCCGAGGCGGCCGCGGTCGCCGCCATGGCGGCGGCCTGGATTTGGGGCATGCCGTAGTGCATGCCCTGCTGGGGGACGTTGTACTGCGGCTGGTACATGTTGTGACCCTGTGCCTGCGTGGGCGACTGCTGCTGAGTAGACAATATGGGTGACGTCTGTACGCCGTGGGGAGAGGTGATGTTGTTGGAGCCGGAGCTGTTCGTGTATCCCGAGTGAGCGTTCTGTGGTTGTTGTGGATACTGCGCGTATTCCATCATACTGGGAATAAGCCTGTTCGATGGGGGGGTCGTCGAGCGCAGTGCGATGAAGCTGTTCGTCTTCGTCGCGATGTTGCTCAGGACCAATGGGAAGCCGAGCAGTCGGATCTAGCTTGGCAAGGGCTCTGGTGCGCGGTGGTTCGAGATAGCGTGACTTCTCGCGGTGGTATGGGTCGCTGGTTTTTTTTTTGGTGAGAATCGAGCTTTAAGATGAATGGGAATGGCCCCGTCTGCTCGGGTAGAGTTGGGCACACGCGTTGGGAGCGGGCAGTGGCTTTAGGGGGTGGGTGGGTAGCTCTGCCAGTGTGCTGGGAGCGGAGGGTCTCAATCTATTGGCGATGCGTGGATGAGCTGGCAGTGGTGCGCGCGACGCAAGTGGCCGACCACGGCATATGCAGGCTGATGTAGTCGCGGGGCGGACACCGGGTAGGTGGCTGAGCCTGGAGCGCTGGAGCGAGGATGAAAGCCACGTGAGAGTGACGAAACGGGAATAGTTTGTTGCTCGTGCCGTGCGAGGCGAGGCGAGAGTTGACAGAGGAGGGGAGGCGAGGCGAGAGACGTTGATGTCTCGTCTGTACCCGTTCCAGGGTTCGTTCGTTCAAGGGGCTTTTTTCTGACTGTCCACTCCGGGTTCGAGTGACGGTGGAGGCGGCGATATGTCGCGACGCTGGTACCGGGTCCTAGTTTCTAGTCCTGGTCCTAGTCTTGAATCCTAGGTTGGTCGGTTCTCTACCGGCGCTGCGCTGCACTGCGGGAGGCGGGTAGTTTTGGACGAAACAGAATGGCCGGTGCCTTGTTTCCCCAGAAAATGGCGACGGCTTAGGATTTGCTTTCCACTTCGCGAAACGCGTAAGATCTGTCCAACCACAGATATTAGCATTAGCCTCTACTGTATATAAGCCGACGACGGGACGCTCAGGACAGGATGATGCGACCACAGGTCAAGGAGGACGGGCGGGCTATGGTGGGGTAGCTGCTTTAGCTGCTGCTCTGCTCGCGCCTCGGGCCACCACTTGATGCGCTGGCAGACCGCGCATGCATGACGGAATATGCAGAGACAGGGCCCACCATGCCAGCGCCAGCACGGCGACACCTTCCCCTGCTGCCGTGTGGTGGTGGTGATGGTGGTGTTGATGGTGGCGGGAGGGCGACGCAGAGCCAGAGGGCAGTCCAAGCTGCTGTCACGGCAGGAGCAGGCCACCTAAGAACTGAACCAAGCCCCAGCTATACAGCGCAATTGCCTCCTGTGCTATGCGCTGAGGGGGGAAGGAAGGAGGAAGGGGTGTGTGTTCGTACAGGCGCTGTGCTCCGTTGACTGCCTGCCACCCGCGGGACTTCCCAGAGCCCTAGAGGCTAGGCTCACTCACTAAGCGCTTCTCCCCCTCAAGAACGCGCGTGCATCCCGCTGGGGCTGCAGCTCGGGTGGTTGGTCCAGGGGTCTCGGGCATGCCAGTGGCCATCGAATTTCACTTCACCTCGCATGCCAGGCAAGGCGCAGGCGGTAACTGTGCCGTACCGTTACCAGCCCCAGTCCCATCGACAGAGGGTGTGCTTCCAGAAGGTATAGAAGGCTTGGTTATGCGGGTGTGCATCCAGCGGAGGCAGCAGCAGCAACGGCAGCAGAGCGACCGACAAAAAGAAAACAGGTAACGTCAGAGTACGAAGTGGTCGACACGGCGGGGTGTCGCCGACGTCCGTACATCGACAAGAACAGAGACAGATTGACGTGGACAAGGTGCGGTATGGAAAGGGGGGGAGGGGGTGTGCGAGCCGAAGAAGGGATGGTTACACGTCTCTCCGGGGGAAGACGGGAGGCCGTACAGAAGCTGTGAAGGGGCGGTGACGATGCGACACGCAAAGAAAGTACAAGACACACGTACCGTTGAAGGCTTGAGGTGCTGCTGCAGCGTTGGAATCGCCGATGTGTGCGTGAGTACAAGTGCCTGAAGGGAGGGATTATGCGCCCTGCTCGAGGTCAGTCAGCAATGCTGCTGGTGTCGGTTTCAGAGGACGGGAGACCACGACGCGTGATATAATGAGGGGGGAGAGGTCAAAAAAAAGATGATAGGGGAAGTGCAAGGGGAGGCGGAGATGGTGACGGAGATGAAAGATGCTCTTGGGGATTTGCTGCCAGCAACTCGTCAAAGATTCGACGTTGTGAAGTGCCAATAGACGTTGTGTCAAGCGCCCAAAGTCGCAGAGCAGCCAGACCCTGGAAAATGAGAGGAGGCGCGACTTCCAAGTAGACAAATAGCAGGACAGAACGTGATGGGAATACACGACGGAAGGCGGCGCCTGCTGTTCCTGCCCTGCCTGGATGAAGGGGACAAGGAAGCGCGCAAACGTACAAGGCTGGAGAGGAGGGGCGCAAGAGGCCTTCTGTCGAATGGCATGCGAAACGTACCTGGTTGGTTGGGACTGTTTATTTGGCTTCTGGCGTTGAGTGTGCTCTTTTGGAGAGGGGTTTTGGAGGTTTGAATAGGCTCCCGGTCTAGGTCGGAGCGAAGCTTTCTGATAGGCTTTTGACTCGAGTGTCACGATAAGAGCTTGAAGATCGCCTCTTAGAAAAAGCTTTGACGCGTGTGCGGGTGCGGGTGAGCTGCGGAGAGAGAGAGGTAGGTGTGCGACGACGCGGTTGGCTGTCGCGATGCGATGCGCTGCGATGCGATGCGGTTACCGGTGCCGATACGTTGTCTAACGGGCGCGGAAATGGGCGTCGACTGCTGTTTTCCGCAGGTCGAGTCCGTCACCTGATTGTTGGTGTTGGTGGATTGTGGTTGTTTCGCGACCAATGAAGCGGTGCTCAAAGAGAGAGAGAGAGAGAGAGACGCGAAGTGCGAATGGTCGACGATGATAGGTGAAAGGCGATGCCTCGAAATCGGAACTTGATCCAGATGGCCAGTCGCGAACGAATCCACGACTTTGGTTCCTGGATTAAGGTAAGGTAAAGGTGGGAAGGGAGGCAGACAAGCAAGTGTCCAGTGCGTGGCGTGAAAGTGTCCAATGTCAGGTCGAGGACGGACGTTGGAGAAAGTGCGCGGCGGTTGTGAGTGGTCGCAAGAAAAAAAAAGCCGAGCTGATTTGCTGGCTTTTGTGGGAGGGCGGGTTTTTTCTGGCTTTTTTGCCTCGTTGGATTCGCTGGAGCTTTTTCTTCTGCGCGAACCGGGGCACTGCTGCACTTTGTACGCCTGTTTCGGAGCGAAAGAGGGGAGGGGAAGCCAGGCAAGCAGGAAGAGAAAAAAAAAAAAAAACAATGTGTGGGGCCTTTGTGGCGTCGGCGGTAAATGGGCCACTTGCTGGGATCTGGGGCCCTGGCGCCTGAGGTACACTACTACTGAAGGGCAAAAGGCAAGAATAAGGGCAAGAGCAGGTGCACTGCTGCCTTAGGACAGACGGGAGAGTGAGGAGTTGCTGTGTGTGCGAGAGCAGATGGAGATACCTTACCGCAGGCAGGAAAGGTACCTTGGATGCTGCCCTCGGGTGGACTGGGAGGGGAAGGAACCGGAGAGGGGAGGGGAGGGGGGTGGACCGTGTTGCTGACGCTGACGTCGCAGTTGGACAAGTGAGGGCAGGAGCAACACAGAGAGAGGTGAGGTTAGCCGCGCCTGCACCTATCAAAGTACACCCCTCTTGTGACTGTGGATGTCGGACGGAACGGGGGGAGGAGGCGCTCTTGCCCAACAATCAGAAAGCAGGCTGGAGACGAGACAGGAAGGAAGACGGACAGGTAGGGTGGGACGGAAGGAGAGGCCCGGCTCGGGTTCCCGCGGTGTTCCCTTTCCTTTCTTTTTTCTTTCTTTTCGAGATACCTCTTGCTGTGGTTTGCTTAGGTATGTCGACGTCGAGAGACCGAGCAAGTCCGACGTCTCCTACCAGTAGAAGTGTGTTTGTGTGTGGTGCGTGTGCGTTGAGTATGAGTGTATTGAGAGTGTGTGTGCGCGTTGCTTCCGGGTGCTGCGCTGCTGCTGACGGCTTGCTTGCTTGCTTGCTTGACTGCCTGCCTGGATGCGCGCTAGGTATGTCGTGGCTTCCCCTCCACACTACTTTCTACAGCGCACGCTCTTCTTGTCGTTGCTTCTTCTTCGTTTTTCTCCCCCGTTTCTCTTGCGCCGCAGGGCCGTATCTCACAACTTCGATGCAAGATCGATAAAGTGCAAGATGCGGAGCGGAAAGGCGGCGCTGTTGATTGGCGATTGATTCGATATGATGGCGAACGTCCAATCGAATGAAAGCAGCCCGGGCGTTCCCTGGTGTCTGTTTCGAAAGCGCTGCTGAACGTACCCGCGAATCTGATTGACTGATTCCACTGGCCTCTGTTATTTTCTGCCCTGGCGCCCGTCACGTCTGGGTGGGCCGGAAGGAACTGATTGGCTGTGGGTGGGGAGGAGGTGGATGACGAGGGAGAATTCTCTACGTTGATTTGAGGGGCGGGGCCAGTAGCCATTTAACATCTCTGACTGGCTGAATCAGCGGGTCCGAGTGGAGCATTGCATGTGGCCGGCCGCTTTCTCGTCGCTTCTGATTTGCTGTCATGACGTGATGAGAGTATTTTCTCTACTGCACTTACCCTCTGGGGGTGTACGTCGATACCAGATCGCAGGTGGAGGTGTCCCCATTGTCCAGTCATTTCTACGTCCTCGTTCCCTCACTTTTCGTGATGCCAGATACCTGCCTACACGCAGTACAACACGTACCACAGCTTCCTTCCAACTTTACTACTAACCATGTACTCTATCCGAGAACACTCCAAGTTGGAAGCTTTCTGTATCGCTCTCACATGTTCCTCCTACCAGAACTCTTTTTTTTTCCCTGCTCTGAGGTCTGTATCGCCTGTGTTCGACTAGACTCATTCTCTGTTCAACCGCTCGTCCTGTCAACCTCTCAAGTCCAGTTCGACTTTTCCGCATGGGGCAAAGTCTCCATCTGCCTGTGTGCCTGCCTGCCACGTTACTTCAGCATTTCCCTCTTTTAATAAAGCAAGGCTGCACGCCCCGACGCCGCGAGAAACATGAGACGAGAAGGGAACGCATCACTCTGCTGCTCAATGCCTATCCCGACCACCCTGCAAGTTGCAACTGCCACTGCCACTGCCCACGGCCTGCCCGCTGGCCTGATGACTATGACTCCTCCCGGCTGTCGGTGTTCACTCCTACGTGTTGAGCCCAAGCTCCAAGGGGCGGAAGCGGGAGCGGAAGAGAGCTCCATCTCTTGGGCCGGTGTGCTACCCCCCACGGAGCTGCCAGCACCAGCGCCAACACGGCACCGAACTGCACTGCACCGCACCGCAACAGCTAGCAACACCTCGGGCTGCCTCACGCTATCTCGGGCACTCTTCTCGGGCTCTCTCTATTCTGCCTGTCTCGCGACTTCCAGCATCTGGTTTCGAGGCCTGGCCTGCCTGCTGTGTGCGTCCGGGTGACGCCACAATCAAGTCGGTCAGCGTCGGCACACAAGCGAAAACCTGATCCGACTCCCCGAGGAATGAGGCCGATCGACAGATTCGTGAGCTGGCACTCCAGCGAGGGCTAATTTTAGCGACCGACTCACTCAGGCTTCGTACCGCTTTCAACCTTGCCTCGTTTTTTGCCCTTTTTCGCCCGCGGGCGGAGTGGACACACAGACAGTGCGGAGAAGGTCGAAGAGGAAAGAAAGAAGAGGCGGTGACGACTCCTCTTTCGCCGCCGGTCTTGCTAGCCTCCCCTCGGCTGTTGGCTCTGCTCTGGGATGGTGAGGGGCAAAAAAGTCAAGTTGACGACGACAGAGAGGCTGGGCATGGGACGCGCTGTACTCCGTACTGACCGTGTTTGTTTCCTTTCCAGTCCAGGCAGAGAGACGACGCAAGAACTGGTCATGATGGATCAGGGATACGACAGGCGACGACGCGCCCCGACCGAAGAGCGCTTATTGCAGGATGTGATTGACGGTGCTCATCAGCTGGAGATTGCCCACCGCACTGGGGATCACAACAACAACAACAACAACAACAGCCATCGAAGACCGGCCGCCCGGCCGCCTATGTTCGCTGGCGGTCTGCCTGGCTCTTCAGGCTCTCGTCAGTGCTTCTCAGTGCTCACAACTCAGCACACAGGCCTTCTCTGTCGATCGGTTGGGCTGCGACTGGGAACGAGACTGCAAGACTCCCCCCCCCCCCCCCGGTCTCCGCCTGCGCGGCTGGGGCCTCCCCTGCAACAGTGTCCGGCCTTTCTGAGAACCAGCTCCGTCCGCGCCGCATCGCACTTTGCTTTTTTCTATCGAGGTTCCACCCTCAGCCACCTCGGCCCCACGTGACACACACCGCATTAATTCTCTGACGAAATTTTTTCTGATTCTGAAGCAGCATTTCCCTGGCGAGCGCACAGGTACCGCCCCAGGTGCGCGGAAGTACCTACTCTACCTAGGGACGCTACTGCGGTACCTTTGGCTGCGGAGAACATTGGAGTGACACTCTCGGAGGAGCAGGTTGGTTCGGCTACACCATGGTCGGTACCTAACTGGACAGATACATGCCTTCGCTACGGCGTGTTGGTACCGTACCCCGGTAGCCTGGCCTCCCCCAAGAACCAAGGCACCCGAGCGCATACGCAAACCACGGCCCATGGACCATGAGCCCTTGACGCCCTCACCATTTCTGCACAGACCACCGCGACTGCTTGTCGACGTGTTGACGCTCTACAGTATACGATACTATACGATACGAAGCCGTCTAGTCTGCGAAGGCGGCCGGGCAGAGCTACCAAAACCCGGTTTCCCTCCAAACTTCTTCAGAGTCGGAATACAGAGTGTCGGTGAGGGCTCCAGCAGCGAGACGATCACGCCCATCATCCATGTCCTTCTCTCGTACCGCAGCCATTGCGCGCGTGTCCTCCGAGGTCTCGGAGTCGCAGAGGCTGCATCCGGCCGCTCGGAGATAGCTACTTACAGAACTACGACTGCAGAAAAGTACACCCGTGCATGCAGTTCGTGTATCAGAGGCTTGGGAGTGTCTCACGAGCTGACAACTGCGGTGGGGTTGCCGGGTTCGTCGGTTGTCGCACCCGCGCCGCGTGGGGAGACATCTGCTCACTATCTCTCTGCGAAAAGTCAGGTGAGCAAAAGGCCGCCGGAGTCGAAGCTTGGCTGGAAGAAACCTGTCTCGACGCGACAATGCCTTGCGGCATTCGAACGCCGTCTTGGACGAAGAGTCTTTGGAGCCAGCCTCCAGCAACATGCAAGCCGACCCTGCGCCTGATACAAGAGTGAGCTAGCAACGATTGGATGAGAATTCGCCTCGTACGAAATTTCTGAGTGGTTGGAAACGTATCATTTCCGCAGCTGCCTAATGGTCAGCTGCCCGTTTCTCGCCTTACACTCGACACCCGTGCATTTGAGTGGGAGTGCACCAGCGCCCATTAATCCTGGGGTACGCACCCACGGGCGCAACACGCTTGCGCCAGTCCTTGCTCGGCATATGTTGTGCCCATCGCCAGAGATCCAAATCCTCCTTGTTTGTGGGCATTGCGCGTGGCAAGACGCGCTGACGACCACTCGGGCCTGGGTGGAAGTCAACTTTGGGGATGCCGAGCCTCCTGACTGTCGATATCCTCAGGCGTCGAGGCTCTCTGTCGTACTCTCACTCCGCGTGTTGCTGCATCACGCCCCATGTCACGTCGTCCATCTTGAGCGCTGTTCCAGGCCTTGGGCGACGGCGGTCGAGACTCCCGTCGCTGGAACGGGCTTTGACACGGCTCACTTCTCATTAAACCTCCAAATGGGCGGACAGGCGGTTAATGCGACGTCCAAAATTGCCGTCACCTTTATTGTTTCGAAGCAATCCCCAGATACGGATCGCGTCGCCTTCACACCCATGGGTCCTACCCGATGATGATCCTCCTCGCGCAGATTGCCCGTCATGCTGAGCAGGGCAGCTAGCCAGCCTGATCTTACACGCAGGCGGGATCTACACAGCTGAAGCTGGCCACCGCCCGGCCAATATGAGTCCTCGGTGCAGGACGCGTTTTGATCGCCATTGTCATCAGACGGACGCCGCGTGCGCAAGGACAACAGTCGTCGGGCCCGGGGTCCTCATGACAACTGCTTAAGTGTGCACTCCCACAGCTTCCCGCAACGCCCTACGCCCTGGCAGGGGACGCAACAGAGCCTCTCCCGCATTGATGGATGGCCGGTCTGACTCCCCTCCCGGCACCCATTGGACGCCTCTCTGTCGTCGCGTCGCGCGCGCGGGCGCCGTCTCCCACAAGCCGTGTGCAGATGACCCCCTTTAGAAGTTCCCTACGATCTCGCTGGGCCCTTTTGCCCTAGAATGCCAAGTGGAGAATCCAGCGACGATGATACATCGCGAGACGCGGCTCGGTTTATTGTCGCTTTTTCTTGCCTGCCGTAAAATTCTTATGGGGCCGTGTTTGTAATTCCACTTTTCTTTCCCATGTTTTTGTTTTTATTTTATTTTTCCAATTCTGCAACTGCAGGTCGTGTCGAGGACCCTGTCGTTCGCGAATCGCAAACGGGGGTTTCTGCAGATTCTCGCGGCGAATGAGAGGCCAGTCTTGCACCGCGAGTTTCCTATTCGGCCATGGATAAGGTTGCGAGGATGTCCCCTCGTAAGCCATTCGTCCCAAGGTTTGCTGTCTACTTATCCTGGATATCACATCACGGAGATCACGGTCGATGTCTTCACGGAAGGCAGGCCTCGGCGTCAACTGCGCTCCATCGTAGGAATTCCTGTCATGACGTCCTCTCGACGCGCCGCCATCATCACATCACCCAGGACATCAACATCGGTCGCAAACCTAGACAAGGTCCCGCGCGCTAGAGGGGATCTAAGCATGGCCGTTGCCGAGATGGCCTCGAGACGTCATGGGGATGTCTCTCGTTCCTGGCGCTTACAGCGGTGCCTCCTCGAACGTTGCTCGGGGTGCTAGTCGTTGGTGCCCCGTCCGGTCCAGTGACGGGCCTCCGTCCGGCAGGCGGGAAGGATTTTTTGATGTGACGGGGACGGCGCGCGTTGGTTGGTACGGGACGTCGCCGCTCCCCCTCCTCCACTTCAATCGTTGCGCCGTTCTTCTGTTTTTCTATGGGTTGCATGTTTCGCGCTTCTGATGGATCCCAGTGCAGGGCGGATTGATCACGGGATAGATAGCTTTGGTGTTCTGGCCAGTGGGCGGGCACGTGAAGTCGAGGAGGTTGGTTGGGTTGGATCGCGAGAATTCTGCGAGGTGCGGTGCACTGGAACCCAGCACTCGGGCGAAGACAGCTAGCGAGACGACAAGTTTAATGGCAAAAATCAGGGGAAGAAACGGTCAGCGCGGCCAAGAGGAGAAAAGAATCGATGACTACAGCAAAAATGCAAAAGAAACCTTCCGAAACCGAGAATCGAACTCGGGGCTATGCCTAACCTCTCATTGGAGATGAGAGGGCATCATGTTGGCCACTACACCATATCGGATTTCATTGGAAGTCATATTGAAAAGGTTGTACTTGAAGGGTTAGAGCCAGCGGGTGGAGGTGCGGACCTTCCGCGTCCTATGACGAGTCGACGTCGGGAGTTTCTAGTGGCTGGCGTGGAACCAAGGTTGCTGTTTGGTTGGTTTGTCTTCTAGTCTAGTTGTTCGCGGACCATGCGAAGAGCCTGGAACTGCTGAGTCTTGATACCGTGTACCCGTACATATTGTGACTTTTACTCTATCGATAAATGGCCTTTCAATTTGTACTGTTTTTTTTTCCTCCTTTTCTCGCCTTTATAAATAAAGCTTGGTTGGGGATTGAAGAACAGTGTTTTGCAAGTTTGCGTTTCCGTTCTGACCATGTACTGTGCTTTCGAGATAGTTTCGAGACTCCGCGCGAGATGCGAAACTCTAACATTACTTGTACACAGACCGGGTCAGACTTTGTGCTGTTATGGCTGGACAACCAGCCTGCCTGCGCCTTTACTTTTCCGAACTTTCAAACACTTGGTGGAGGAGAGTCGTGGCGATTTAGAAGCGCAGGTTGTGATGGGGTTCCACAGTAGCCCCACTCACTCCCCCGGTCAATCCACCCTTCTTCCTATGAGGAGTTTCCCAACACTTACTTCCCTTGGGCTATGTAACTAAAAAGCTACTGGTTATGGCTGTTGTTCCTTGTCGCCGTTGTTCCGGTTGCTCTGTTGTCCGTCCGTCTCTGTCGTCGCAGTCGTTTTCTCATCCGTGACTGTTTCAATGAAGCCAACTAGAAAAGGCGCTCTGGGTTTTATGTTGACTTTTCGACCAGCAGCATCTCTATGCAGCTGGCCGCAGACCAAGCTATTGCGGTTTTTCCATTTACGTTGTTCCAACAGAATGACGAGCCTTTTTTTTTTTTTCGTCAGTTTTGTTTACTTCACGGGCTGGATTTGAAGGGGGTTTGACGAGAAATGCCTTTTCTCCTTGGTCGAGGCTGCGAGAACGGTTTTCCTGCATATCTATTCTACTTGGGAGTATCGATTTCTTCGTGTTTGTTTTTTGGATTGAAGATTCAATGGCGCTCGCCTAGTACGGAAATGTGATGGTCACAGTTAAAGCCCAGACTCAGAGGAGACTTTCTGGTTTTTGTAAACACTAAGTTGTTTTACTTGCCAAGTCCAAGATGAGAAAAAGCGTTATGGACTTGATGTCTCCGCCTCCTCAAGGCCATCGATTCTGAGGGGCTTTTTCCTTTTCTGGAGAAAGGGAGCGTGACTACAACAGGCGTTGTCTTACGCACGAGAAGCTTGGTGTTGGGGAACTTCAAACCGGGCTGATATCAGTGTCTCACTCACATATTTGTTCCAATCCTCCTCCTATGCTACCCCGGCGACGCCTCCCCGGCGACGCCTCCCCGTCGATGCTGAGACATCGATCAAGGACAGCAAATACCAGTCGAATATTTGTCAATCCGGAGTAGGAGGAGAATCGCGGCGGAATGTATGAACTGCACGAGCTGTTCACTTCCTCCCACTTGCCGCTGAACTTTTGCGGGGGTTCAGGGGCAGAGGTCAAAGACGCGCAAGGGGATTTTTTGGCCCGGTACGGCCGAAAGACTCGGCATCGAGAAACACCCCGACCGGGCCCGGTGGTCCGGGCGAGGGGGGAAGGGGGGCTATAAGCATACACTTCATAAGGTCCCCCAAGATGAGAAAATAACCCCCGAGTCGGGATTCCTCCCGGCGACTACCGTGTTCATACGGGGGATTAATAAACACTCCAAAAGCTTAAAAAAGTGCCGGGCGGGGTCAGTAGTTCCTCCGGGGGAGAAAGTCTGTGTTCCTGGACGACCGGCCACCAACAACTCTCTGAAGGTTTCCGTATTTGATTACACCAATATAAAGCGCCTTATTAGTGGCCGGTGCTGCCGGCACGCAAGGGGAACGCTACCAGCGTGGAATTCCGACGGTGAACCGTTAGCACGTCAGCTGCGAGACAAGACGAACTGGGGGAGAAAACTGTTGCCTTGCCTGCGCTTATGTGTGTTCCGATGGCGAACATTGCCGATTCGGGTAGCAAATTGTAGTCAAGCCGATCCCCGACGGATGCACCGGGCGACTGGGCGACCTCTTCATCGGCCCAGCCTGCTCCAGCGAAGTGCAATTCTTCAGAGAACTTTCAACCGGAGGGAAGAAACATGGCCAATGACGAGAGGCCGGCCAAGGCTGTCCATGTCCGCCTCACAGCCCTCCCCCACACCAGTCAGCACCCTCGCGGCGTCGGGAAACACCTGGTATGCGAAAGGTCACGGGTGGGTACGATGTGGTTGATGATAGCCTACCCGCGCGGGATATCGCCCCTTTCGTTCTCGGTTGCTGGCGTGGGGGGTGAGATGGCATGGCAAGATTGGGCATAAATACCGAGGGACTCGCCCCTCGATCGAGCAGCTTGGTTCCGGTAAGCAGAGCACATTGTGTTGGCTGCTCGTCACATACACACTCATTAATCGCAGACCACTTACACATCCTCCCTCCCGCGACAATGAAGTTCTCCCGTCTCGCCTCGTCGGCGGCCGTCCTCCCACTCGGCGGCGCCCTCGCGAAGCCCTGCGCGGCACCCATCGAGGCGGACGTGGCCATCATCGGCGGCGGCTCCGCCGGCATCCACGCGGCGATCCACCTCCGCGACGCCGGCGCCAGCGTCGTCGTCGTCGAGAAGAGGCACCAGATCGGCGGCCACGCCGAGACCTACGTCAACCCGCAGACCGGCGTCCCGGCCAACGTCGGCGTCGTTATCTTCGAGAACCGCGATGTTGTCAGTAGCTACTTCGACCGGCTCAACGTCTCCATCCTCCGCGCGAACCCGCTGAACCCTGCCCCGGGAGCGCTCGAGACGAAGAACTACGACTTCGCCCTGGGCATCCCGATCCCCGCGCAGAGCGAGGCGGACGCCGCGGCGCAGCAGGCCGCCGTCCAGGCCGCGGCGCAGTCGTACGCGGCCAACGTGCTGGCCAAGTACCCCTGGATCGACGAGGGCTTCCTGGTGCCGGACCCCGTGCCCGAGGAGCTCGCGCTGCCGTTCGGGGAGCTCGCCGCGCGGTACAACTTCACAGCGCTGCTGCCCATCATCTGGCAGTTCAGCTGGTACGCCGGCGACATCACGACGATCCCCTCGCTGTACGGGATCAAGGGCTTCGGGCCGGGCTTGTTCAACTCCACCTTTGGCGAGTTCATCCTCTCCGCCAGCGGTGACACGCGCAGCCTGTACGAGGCCGCTGCGAGGGAGCTCGGTGACGACGTGCTGCTGAACGCCACCGTCGTCGAGGTTGATCGTAGTAAGGCGGACGGCGTCTCGCTTGTTGTACAGCAGCCGGACCAGGCGGCGAAGCGCATCCGCGCAAAGAAGCTCCTCATCGCGGTGCCGCCTACGCTCGACAACGTTGGCGAGTACGACCTCTCCGACGACGAGCGTGAGCTGTTCTCCAAGTTCTTCGCCATCGGATACTGGACCGGTGTCGCGACCATCCCCGGCCTCGAGACGAACCTAGCCAACATCGGCGTCACCCGTCCCGCGAACCAGCCCATCATACCCGGCACAAACGGGATCAACACCGCGGGCTCGCCGGGCGACTTCCTCTTCGGCGTCGGCTTCGACCGGTCCAACTACACCGACGCCGACGGCGAGGCCGTCATGCGGGACCACCTGACGAAGCTGGCGGCCGCCGGCGCCGTGCCGGCGGACGCGGCAGAGACGGTCGTGTTCCCGTACTACTCCAACCACGCCCCTTTCAACGTCCGCGTTTCGGCCGAGGAGATCAGGGACGGGTTCTACGGGAAGCTGCTGGCGCTCGAGGGGGAGAGGAACACGTACTGGGCCGGCGCGGCGTTTGGCAGCCAGAACAGCGCGTTGGTTTGGTCTTTCAACGAGGGCACTGTTCTGCCTGGGCTGAAGAGGGACCTTGGTCTGTGAGGGGAGGGTTTGTGCTTGGGGGTTCGGTCAGAAGAGTTTAAGGGGTAGCTCATGCTAAAACATAATTATCTAATAAACGGAATATTTACTGTTGTCTTTACAGTAGACGTAATTTCTGGTCTAGTTACTCATTAGTAGCAAGTAAAGGGGCCAGACAACGCTACCTTCGACCAACTCTCCACATATCAACCATACCTCTCAACAACCTGAGGCTCCCAACAGGCGCCATTCATGCCTACCTTTATGATTGTGATCCATCCTCCCCATATTAACAAAACATACGTATCAAGGGGCTGTGGCTCAGTGGTCAGAGTGCTCTGTCGGTTATATTTCTATAAGTATCATTATAGTATCAATGTTCCGGCAGAGAGGTCGAGGGTTCGAATCCTTCCAGCTCTATTCCTTTTTGCGTTTTCTCACTCTTGTTTTTCCTAGTACGTACATCTTCATTTACACTGTTCTAGATGGGCTTTTCGAGGAGGGCCTGCCTTTTAATCCACACCCCTAGGTAGGTAGGTTGAGTATTCCATGTCCCCTCGACCCATTCCAGCCCACTACTACTGCCGCTGTCCGATATCATTGTTGTTGTCCGTCCGTCGTCGTGGGCTGGCAGGTGGAATATTCAGCTTGGGGGTGTGAGATAATAGTTCTCCAAGTAACTTCACCAAAACAGATGGACGACGTCACTCTTGGAGTTCTGCGAAGTTGAAAAATGTTGCTTTTACCCAAGAGTCTGCTGGCCGAATCTCGCCCTTGATCAAAATCTCAGTGTGTTCAACTCAGCCCCTTGCTGGCAAACACGCCAATAGATGATCTTCCCTCGTGCTTCAGCTCGCGACCCCTCACTCCTCCATCTCAACATCGTCATCGGCTTCTTCATAAGCTTCATAGTCCCCATGGCTGCGGTCATACACGGTCTCGGCATACAACTCCGCAAGAGCCTCGATGCACTCCTCCCGGTGGAAATTTTCCAAATCGGGCCATCCGAACTCGCGGTACACGTTGCGGGCATCCTGATCCAGCGTTAGCGGTAGTTTTTCTCGAAGTCCAGGGATGGATTGTGATCTCACCCCAATGCCCCATCTGCCCTTGAAGGGAATCAGCATCCTCTCGTGGATGCCCCCCACCTTGGCGAGAACATTGGGCCCCAGTGACCAGTCTGGCTCGACCCAAATATGCGGGAACAGGTTCACCTCCAGGTCCTCGTGGGGAATGGGGACGAACTCGAGGGACCGAGTCTTGGAGATGATCTCCTCGAGGTGCGGGACGATCGGGAGCGGCTTGTTCATCAGCCAGGGGCGGTTCCCTAGGGGATCGAAGTCTTTTCGGTCGGAGAGAGTTTCCACGTATAGCGAACCTGGAACAGTGAAAGGAAAGGCATCGTCAGTTAGAACCAAGAGAACAGTTGACTCGAAACCACCAATTTCTTAAGACACTCACCGAAAGAGGTGTCGATCAGATACCAGTGGCCGAAAAGGCCGGGAATGCCCGAGAGGGCCACCATTTCTGCCGGCAAAAGCGCTTTCCTATCCTTGTAAGGCGAGAGCTTGAGCTTGAAGAGTCTCTGCCTGTAGAGCTTTGCTGTGTCAGAGTTCCTCTTGAAGGGGCGAGAGTCGCGGAGGTAGCGTATCGGCCTGCTGCCATGGAACAGCTCCCACTCGCAATCGTACTCGTATTCTCCCAAGTAGGGCAGGTGTCGCAGGAGATCGATGGCCGTCTCGGAGTACCCAAGCCTGCGGAGCTTCTCCACCGGGAAGCGGTCGTCGGTCCAGCCGCCCTCGGGCGGGTAGTCGACGAGCGTCGGCGGGAAGTAGGCCATGCGGGAGAGGAGTTGGTAGTAACGCGTGACGGCGTCCACGACGGCGTCGCGGTCGTAGCCGTAATTCGGGGGCTCGTGTTCCATCTCCTCAATGTCCTCCTTCTGGTCTGCTATGAGCTTGGGAAGCTCTTCTTCCAGCTGCTCCGTTGCCTCCATGTCCACGTCGTGGTCCTCGGGTGCCTCTGCTCCTTCGACGTCCGAATCGTCGGAAGATTCTGGCTCAGAGTCTGGATCCTTATTGCTGTCCTCGTAATCGCTGTCCACGCCCTCATCGATCTCCTCCCATTCAAGCCTCTTCTTTTCGGCCTCGCGCATCAAAGTCACCAGCCTCGTCAACTTGGCATAGCACTCTTTGCGCCGCCAGGGCCGGGGGTTGAAATCGTCCTGGCGCCATCCGAATGTGTCGTAAATCCCTTTAACTCTCCTCCTGAGATCCTGCGCATGGCGGTCGTCTAATCCGCTGTAGCTTGAACCCAAGATCTCCGGCTCGCGGTCGTCCACGGGCGGGAGCGGGAGGAGGTCTATGCCTCGCGCCAGCTGGGCGGTCATATCGTCGAAGAAGAAATCGGCGGTCGGCTCAAATTCTTTACCCCAGTTGATGTTGAACGTGTGGTATTCGGAGCTGCTCGTCAGGACGCCCATCTCGCAGTCGATCAGACACCAGACCCCGTTCGTCGAGTGGCGGCCGAGAGCGATAATGTCCGGGTCCTTCGAGCGGAGGTATGCTTCTCCGGCGCCTATGCTTAACAGCTCGGAGAGCCCTTGCTCGCCGCGCGAAGACCACTCCTCAAAGTCACCATCGTCGCGCAGGTAGCGGATGGCGTTCACGCCGACCAGAATAGGCCATCGAACCAGCGACTCGCCGTTCCTGAGGGGTCTGACGTAGGGGATATGTCGGAGCAGGTCGATGGCCTTGTCTGAACGTTGCAAGGCATGGAGGACGTCAACATCGAGCTCGGCGTCGCTCCAGCCCTCTGGCGGAGGCGACTGGATGTCGGTCGGCGAGAAGTAACAGGCGCGGGCGAGTTGATGATAGTACCTTGTGAGACTGCTCGCTATCGCGTCTCGGTCGTACACGGGTTCGTTGTCTTCCATGGCGGCTGATGAGGCAATGCTAGCTGAGAAGGAGATGTTGGTAGACAAGTCTTTTGGACTGAAATACTTGACTGGGGGCCAAGATATTTATTCCCGGGACAGAGCAGGGGTTTTTAGGTTGGGAGCGTGAACTTGCTAGCATGGGTTCGTTCCTGACAGATTATCGTTTAAGCGATATTGTCTTGGCCAGCTAGGCAGCACTGCTGCCTGGTTGCTGTAAAACCCCGTATTAATCATTGCGCAAAGATCTCTGTCTAAGAAATGTTCGCATCTTTGCATGGTTTCACCCAAGAACATGGAGGACACGGCAAACGAGTTTCAGTTCTCACAAGCGATGAGGATGCCTGATGACGGAATCCTCTTAAAAGCCATTGTTGGCGACAGTTGCGGACGAGTCAAGTGTCATTTTGCGTTGATTGAGACATGAAACGAAGCGCTGTATATGTTTCTATTCGACTTGAGAGTTTCAAAACCCAGGATCGCATTCGCTGCTTTGTCACCGACGCTCTGCGTATCTAGTCCAGACCGGATCGTTACAGAGCTTCTCCAAGCAGTTCTCATACACACCGACCAGTATCTCCCGGCCTCCATCAGAATGCCGAGGATACATGATCTGCATCCCGTTCAAGATCCCGCAGCTAGGCGAGCGAATAGCCGCAATCTTGCCTCCAAGCGCCTTGCCCCAGTCAAGGTCGTACATCTGGAACTTCTCCCACGATGTCTGGGCACAGTTGCGGCCGGGGACGTCCAGGAACGACGTCGCGATCAGCGTGCCGAGGTCGCTTTGGTTATTCGCCAGCTCGACGACGTCGTTGATGAACGCCCCCTCAAAGTCCTTGTCTATCGCAATTACGGCTTTGCGGATCAGCAGGGACAGTTCAGCCAGGTTGTCGGCCTCCAGAATCTTCTTGATGGGCAGCTCGACTTGTAAGAAGCCGAGGAAGCTGCCCATGGCCTCCGGGTGTATCGGCGGCCGGCTCCGGCCCCGGCCGTTGATGGCGATGTTGTACACCGAGATCTCGGTGCCGTCCAGCTGGGCCGCGTCGAATTGCGCTGCCATGATGCTCCGCCACGTAAGCGCCGAGAGGGCGTCGTTGGTCGACACGTAGGATCCGTCGCCGGTCTGCGGCTGGGAGTCCTGCTTCAGGCGCTGCAGCGAGTCCTCCGACAGATAGAAGATCTGCCCGACGTGGCCGTCCGTCGTCGCGATCTTGGCCAGCTGCGTCGCGGGGTCCGTGATGATGCTGTACTCGGGATGGTCCTCCAGACGTCCCGCCCTGCCTTTGGGCAGGACCTGCGGCGCGGCGAGCGCGACCTGGCGGTCCGCGTAGATGCGTTCGTCATACCTGACCGGCTCCGGGATCTCGAGGCCCTGGGCCCGCCGGGTCTCCTCTGCCCAGACGCGGATCCAGTTGTAGAATGCCTGCCCGTCGCCAACAAGGTGGAAGAGGTTCCAGTTGAGGATCAGGCCGCCGCGGATGAAGTTGGCCTGCACGATCGTGATGGGTACCCTCTGCCCTGGGGCGGGCCAAATGGGGCAGCGGGTGAAGACCTCGGCCGGGAAGCTAGAGACAGGGAAGTGCTTCGCCTTGAGGTCGGCGAAAGAGCTGGTGAAAGTCGTCGAGTGACGCAGGTCGTTGACGGTGACAGGCTCGATCTCGTTGTCCGTGATCAGTTGGAGCTTGAGCGCGTTCGCTTGTCTCGCGTCGGGGTCAGGGACGGCCTCGCACGCCAAGGTTGAGAAGCGCTCTTTGGTGGCCTGGAGGCTCTTGCGGAAGATGTCGGCAACAGCTTCAGGATCATAGTCCTGTGGGAGCTCGAAGGGGAAAAGGTAGCGGACCCATCCTCTGGGACTGATTTGCTCCAAGGGGGTAAGTTGCGGAATTCCCGAGTGGGATCGAGTATCTGGTAAAGAGCCCATGGCTATCTGTCAAAATGCCTGGCTGTTCTTTGTCGAAAATATTCTGTTGATGGGAGTTGAAAACGCAAGAAAACGAGAAAGATGGTAAGTGGAACACCTCACACATTGGCTAGGTAACTTGGGCGGTCGACTTCTTCTGTGATGTTACCTACTACCGAGCTAGCCCTCAGCGGACTCCACCTGAGTCTTCACCAAGTCTTCGATACTGCGGCATCGGGTTACATGTAACCAACCAACCCTGTTGGTTGGTTGGTAATGAGAGCACCACTGGAAACCCTTGTTACTTGTGGCGATCTTTCCCTAATGGCACGATTTCCTAGGTCTCATTGGTTTTAACTCCACAGGTACCACCACTACGGATGGAAGCCGCGAACCAATGCTTGACGTTTATATCGTGGGGCTCTCATGACCATCCCGCATTGAGCAAACACTCTATGAACCCCTCATCGTAGACTCATCTCGAATGCATCTCCTCGGCAGAAAACGGCTCCGAAGGGACGAACACTATTGGACCGCCTCTTGTTGGAAATGTCAGTGTCATCATACTTCTCGCTATTACCGCCCTTCCTCTGTTGGGTCGTCTGGTTTTCCGCTGTAAATATCGCCCCAGCTTCCCCTCGACGACTATAGCATCCACGCGGCGTGGGTACCAGTCGCAGCTATCGCAGGGATGGTAATATCTAGGAAGCCTTCTCTTGTTGCTTCTTATCTCCGTCGTGAATATAGTATTGACAGACTGAAGTTGGCCTGGCCTCGGTGTAGTTGAGGTGTCTAGAGGATAAGTGCAGAGCCCAAGAGACACTGAAGTTATGGTCGCTATGGCTGCTGTAAATGCACAGCTTCGTCTCATATGTCGCGGTCCTGTTGAAAACGACATCGATACTCGTCTTCTACTGGGGTACTTTCATAAGAAACCTCGGTCTTTATGCTTCTACATCTCGTTCCGTGTCTTTCATGTCGGCTCGTAGGACGTTCGCGGTTTTCTTTTTACCATGGGGTTCTGAGATAATCCACTCCTGCATCGCTAGACACTTTTCAAATGAGCATACAGAGAGGACCTGCATAAACGCCAGGCGCTTCTTCATCATCGAATAGCTCGACACTGGCAAAATACTGTTGGCTGCCCGAGATTCTGCAGCGGCCTGATCAAGGAGGAATCAATCTTATAGCAGACCATGCTACATACTTCAATTCAGAGAACTTGATTGACAGAGAATACTGGTCACAAAAGGCATAACCAGAAGCAACTCGACTAAATAAGTGACAATACTTAGCACTTCCCCCATTCACTTATCCGCCTGGTCCGTCCCTTTCCTGTCCACAACACAACAAAGCCCCTAAACCTAAAGCTTTACAGAATTATGAACCACCCAGGCGATACAATATGCGTCGCCATTGGGGGATTCATCCAGTCTTCAATCCTGTCCGATGTGCCAGGAAACCTTTCCCATCCCGGCATCTGGGAGTTCCCTTCATCTTGCAAGGCCAACCGAATGCAATTCACGATCGAAGCGTCGCCATGGCATACATACAGCTTATGAATGCTCACGTTTCCGGCAAAGAAGAAGCGCAATTCTTCGTTGCCATAGGTCCGGCTGATGCATCTCACCGGCGAACTCTCGAGTCGTGCTGATGCGGGCGCCTCCAGGACAGGCACTGCTGGTACCAGACTGATGGACGGCCAGACATTCGTCTTCTGCCATTCCTCCGCCAAGGATTTCTCCGCGAAGCCGGGTATACGTTGGTTTACCAAATGCCTTGCGCCCACCAGGGCCTCAACCGAGTCCATCCAGTTCACCGTGTAAACACGACTGCTTGCCGGATGGAGGACATTCGTCCTGACCTTGAGAACCCTGCCGCTTTGGTGCCAATAGTGCTTGATCTGAAGACCGTCAATATCCGAGAACGGTTGGAAGCCAATGTAGTTTCCCTGAGTGTCGAACGGATGCAGGTTGGCTCGCGACGGCTGATTCCCCTCGTCATCACCAAGCTGGTATGTAGATTCCTCGGCCTGGATTCTCACGAGCGTGGCGTTTTGGTCACTCTCATTCGCGTGACATCGCATGTAGCCGGCGCTAATCTCGACTGCCATGACACTTCTTGGCAGCGTGGAAATAGCTCGAAGCTGTGGCAGCCAGGCGACGTAGCCATTGCTGGCGTATGCGAGGTCATCACGGTGAACACCCGAGCCCGTGGCCGTATCAATGAAGCCAGTGAGTTCGTGTAGGCTGGTTCCAGCTGCCGGAAGCAGAGAAGCCATACAGTTGCACCGAAGGCTCTGCAGCGTAATGACCTCTAAAACGCGAGAAGCCAACTTGGCCATCTGCTTTGGGATGTCGTTGCGCCCGAATATCCCCTCGTGCCGGACGATCCAATGCATTATAAATGCTCCGTTGTCTGAAATGACGGCGTAGTTTCCAGTCCTGAAGAACCGACTCTTGGGGAATCGAGAACAGAGAGAGGAGTAAAGGGACTCTGCGGCAACGTGGATGGCTGCTTCGGCGACCTTTGAGCGCATTTTGTGGTCGGCGTAACCGGTCTTCGCCGAAGAAACCGTTGAGACGAACTTCAAAATCCATATGATGCAGTCGATAGGTCTCTTCTGCAACGGGTGTTCCACCCGGCCGGTTTCATTCTCGTCCAGGCCCTGGAAGCCGTCGTCTGCCCACTTTTTGATCTCAGTGGCGAATGCTTCGGCGCCCTCGACTTCTTCATTGCTCCATCCATAGCAATCCATACACTGGATGACCTTTGCTAGATATGCACTTTGACAAATGTTCTGCAGTCTCACTTCTCGTGGTGCCCCGCCGGGGGTCGATGGACCGACTGTAACGAGCCCTCTTTCCACCGCGACTAGGACGAGCGCTGTCGCGATTTGTCCGACTTGCTTCCCCTGGTTTCCATCGAGTTCGTACTGAGCCGTCAGGGCCGCTTTTGCCGCGTAAGCTGGCACGAAGCTTGGCAGCGCAGGGGGCATGCGATCGGATGTGGTGTCAATAACTACCATCGAGGATACGAGGGTGGTCTCTCTCCATTCCTCAACTGTCCATGAACCATCCATCCTGGAATCTGTCGTATTGAGCTGGATTGAGAGCTTTGGCGGAGAAGTGGGCGGTTTCGTAATGACGCGGCCGTCTGCAACAATCTGGACATCGTCACCTTGGAGCCACAGCAGCGACGAAGCCACGGCGATGCACCCAGTTTTTCCTTTCACTATTATGACTTCGACATCTTCTTTCTGCAGTGAACTGTACAATGCGGACAGCAGCTTTGCCAAAGTCTTCGCTCCCGGCTGCGCGAGTGCGCTCTTCATCCAACGTGGACTCGGATTCGACGAACGCTGCAAAGCGTCAAGGACGGCAGTGACTGTTGCATTGGGTATGATGCCGTCGGTGTATCCGGAGATGGCCGAGATGACCTTGCTGAGTTGATCTCGAGAGCAACGGAGCTCCGGCTTCTGGATCAGCCCTTGGTAAACAAGCATCTCGTAGAACACGTCGCCGATTTGCTCATCCGAGAGGATAGTCTTTAGGCTTGCTGCCAGGACGAACGCAGCTATACACTGGGTTCCCGTCTTCCGCATGAAATGAGCAACACCGCCGGGTATGACTCCAATATTGATCAACATGTCTTGGAGACGCTCAAACGAGCCGACGTTTCCCAGGGCTGCCTTCCCGTCGTCGATTCTCTCTGGACTGACCATGAGTCCGGATCCCAGAGCCTCGAGCGCCATCACCGCGGCGCTTTGGATGTCGTCATCTCGTGCGGCTTGGTACAGTTGGAGAAGAACCTCGACGCTTTTGAAAATTGTGTTGTCAACAGACCATTGAGCCTGAGGTCTTGACACGGAAGACATGTTGTGGCCGGCAATCAACAAAGTAGACTGGATGCTTGCGTTGAGTGGGCAGACGGAGCTCAGTCGTCTTTTCACCATTGATTATATCCCTCTTCTCGGCCGATTACTGCTATCTATGTTCGGGCACCCTTTTTGACGCCTGATAGGCAACCGTAAGGCGTCTTTCAGCTGCAGCAGTTATCGTATGAGTGGCGAGGCGCTTTCCTGTAGGTATCCAATAGAGCACTTAGAAAGTCTGCACATTATGCACCTCCTTAGGCTATATTGACGCAGTGCCAATTGGCATGCTGATGCTGTTGATTGTTGGTTCAAGCAACCAATCTCTTAACAGTGCAAGACACCACCATCCTGGCGACACCAGGTTCCGCTGGAGCCAAGACTTGCGTGGTTCTCGGGAATGGAACAAGGCTCCTCTGGATATCCTTGAACGTTACAGCTTTCGCCCAAAGAAGCTTAACGCAGTCCAATCACTGAACTCCTCAGTGTTTTGAGGTAACATAGAGTCTGACCTGCGGCCACAGATTCTAACACCGCAGATATCTACTATTACGAACCAATTGGTCAGGCAGTTAGCGCAGGGTCATAAAAGCGCCTGAAAACGTAAATGAGCCAGACGATCAGCAAAGGTACAATTCACATATGTGTGAAGCTTGTATTGTGTACTGTCGACCTTGATTCAACGACACTCGGCTATCAATTTCCTGCACTACTGTCTTGCTAGCTTCCTTCAACCTTCTGCTTCCCGAAGACTTTTTTGCATGTCGTAGATCTCAAAAGGTACTACGCCCTGTATCATATCCTATAATATCTAACCACAATGTTATCGAAAGAAGTTTCAGACCTCTAACCCTCCTTTTCACTACTCACTTGTGAAAACTTTGCTTTCGAGACTTCCCATCTCTTACTGGCATTATCTGCAGCCGATTTGACAGCTTAGAGCATCTGACAGTGCTTGAGACTATTCCAAGGTCATCCTCCTTGAGGGATTTGGGACAGTTTCTGTTGCCGGGATGCAATACCATCGGCCGCGACGAAATATGACCCATTTGTATCAATCAAGTTGTATGACGGCTATCAACATCCCTTTCAGAGCCATGTCTGCTTTACGTTTTGAGTGACTGAATTAAAGAGGTGCCGAAGGAAGAGAATGACCAGAGAAGCCGGCTCTTCGTGACCGTCCAACGCGACTTCGAGCCGAAGAGCGGCCAAATGTCAGCGACAGAGAGTAAACAGGGGATTACACCAAGGCTGCAAAGACAAAGAAACAGACGCGGAAAGAATGCCGATACCCCGCCAATCCTGTCCTTCGGCCTTATCATGCAAAGTTCCCACTCTCTTGCCTTGGAGATGTTACATGGGAAGGTGGATAGAGGATTGCGCGCACTAGACCCGGCGAAACCCCGGCGATGGACACCCACTTCGCGTAAGTGATACCATCGACTCCTGACATAGCGCAATGCCGCTATCGCTGCACACCTCGCTTTTGAGGAGTCTCGACTCCTCGATGCGAGATTTAAAAGCCCGGAGTATCTGGAAGTGAGGACGAAGAAAATGCTGCGGCCCGGGTCTTTGTCGCTCTTCAAGAAAAGCCTAAGTTGATCGTCACCATGGCTCAGTCTGATGGAGTTTCGCACGCAACGACGTGGAGCAGAGTACACGATGTCTACCGCGGAACGCTATTTCAGGCCGTCCTGCTGGGTCTTATCAGCTTCACACAGCCGGGAATTTGGGCTGCCATGAACAGCAAGTTGAGATTCTCCGACCAAAACAGACTGCCTACTAATCGATTTTTTCCCCGGCAGATCTCGGAGCTGGCGGCCAGGCCGAGCCATACGTCGTCAACGCCGTAAACGTCATCACTTTCGTGTAAGTGAACACACTCAGCCTCCAACGTGGCTATCAGACTCACTAATTACCCGAAAGGATCATGGTCTTCTTCTCCCCTCTGGCTAGCATTGTCGGCAACATGATCGGCATGAAATGGATCGTCGTGTTCGGAACCCTGGGCTACGTGCCCTACTCGGCGGCGCTTTACTGCAACTCGCTTTGGGGCACGCAGTGGTTTCTCATCTTCGGTGCCGTCACTTGCGGCTTTTCAGTATGCCCCCGATCTTCAGCTCTTGTGACCACCGGGGTTTCTAACATCAAGATCAGGCGGCAGCATTGTGGCCTGGCGAAGCGGCGATCGCGGTTGGATATCCCGAGGTTGCACGACGAGGGGTCTGCAGTAAGTCCATCTCCGTTTGCCCTGACATAACACGACTCTGATTTGTTCCACAGTCAGCATCTGGCTGGCCCTAGGCAAACTTGGCTCCATCATCGCCACGGCAATCCAGCTCGCCATCAACAAGGACGGCGACACGACCGGCGCCATCGCTCCCTCGACGTACCTCGTGCTCGTCGCCATCCAGTGCCTCGGCCTCCCGCTGTCCCTGCTACTATCGCCCCCGGACAAGCTGGTCCGCAGAGACGGGAAGAAGCCCGCCTTCGCTAGCTCCAATCGCTCCTTCGGGATGCAACTGCGAGCGTTCCTGAGCCAGTTCAAGCGCCGCGAGGTGCTGCTCCTCATCCCGGCCTTCATCACGGCGCAGTGGGGCGTCACGTACCAGGGCAACTACATGGCGGCCTACTTCACGGTCCGCGCCCGCACACTGTCCGGGTTCCTGATCGCCGTCGTCGGGGCCGTGTCCAACCTGCTGGCCGGCTGGTGGCTGGACGCGAAGGCGCTGCGTCGGACCACCCAGGCGCGCTGGAGTTGGTACTTCCTGCTTGCCCTCTTTACGCTCGTCTGGGTCTGGAACATCGTTGTTCAGGAGCGCTGGGCGCGCGAGAGCCCCGGCGAGATCGACTGGAGCAGTCCCAGCTTCGGCGAGGGTGTTGCCATCTTCATCCTCTACCGGTAAGTCTCTCGCCCTTACTTTGTGTTTCCCGCAGCGTTGCTGACAAGCCGTCTTCTTAGCATCGCCTACGAGACTGTCGGTGTATGGCTTTATTGGACCCTCGGCACCTTTGACGTCGAGGCCGACACGATCGCCTTGTCCATGGGCGTCCTCCGATCCGGAGAGTCGCTCGGATCGGCGCTGTCCTACGCGGTCGGTTCGGTCCGCAGCGCGTCTCTGATGACGAACCTCATCGTCTCCGTCGTCGTGTTTTACGTTGGAGTTCCCGCAACCACCTGGGCGGCTCTTCTCGTCAAGGACAGACTCCCCGGGGAGCTGAGTGGCCCTGACAGCGACGGTGAGACGTTTGGTCAATTGCCCGCGCAGCAGTCTGACGCAGAGCAAGTTGAGGCTGGTTTCGCGAGTAAGACGTGAATGCTAGTTGCTTGAGAGCGACAAGATCGGGTGGCAAAACGAGTTTCTGGAGACTGACTGTCAGAACCCACCGATACGTCTTGAATGGTCATGGGGTGCGAAAGCCTCAAATAGAATAATACAGCAATCATTGTAAGCAGAAACAATCAACAGGAGGTGCGAGGCCGAACAGAAGTAATAGATACGGATAAAATTAGTGAACACAACGGGTAGGAGCAATGAGAACGACGGACAGAAATCGACGAGGACGGGAAGACATAACAAGGACGGACAGTAGCGGGTTAAATGTACCTAGAGGCGATATAAGATGAGGTGTGTGGAACGAGAGCCCCCAGGTGCAAATAAGAACGTGACTTTGAGATTTCGTAAATCGTTAACGCTGTGCTATTTTAGAAACACAATCTTCAAGCCCCCTGAAGTCTCCCGCCCGAGGAGCGCAACAGCACTCAACTCAAGACTGGAAATCCTAATTCAACCACTCCAACATTCAACCGCGCCCAGCCCGGTATCTCTCTGCCTCGACGAAAACACCGGTCAAGAGGGTATCAACCCAGTCCCCTTCTTGACCCAGCACCCCGAGAAGCCGACCTTGACGAACGTCGGCTCGGTGCGGTCCGACCCGACGATGTCCTTCAGGAAGTCGGCGCAGTGCTCCGTGTGGAACGGGTTGACGACGACGGCGTCGAACGCGCGCCGGTCCTCGAAAATGGTCCAGAACTGCTTCTTCCACAGCATCGAGCAGTGGTTGATGTGGTCCGGGACGGAGGTGTAGTACGACTCCTGGTCGCCCATGTCGTCGCGCGTCAACCGCTTCGTGAGGTTTTGGCTGTGCGCAATTTGTCTCAGCATTCTTAAGGAAGAGAAGGAAGGGAAGAAAGGGAACTTACTCAGAGTATGCGTACCAGGTGTCGTCCTCCATGTACTCCAACTCAAACTCCTTGTCGTAGCACTGCTCGGGGACCCAGTGGTTCAGCAGCGTGTCGTACTTGCACCCGTTCTTCCTCGCCTCCTGGGACGAGTTCCCGCACGACACGAGCGTCGCGCCCGTGGTGACGTTGTGCGTGAGCGCGATGTAGTCCGGGTTCGGCGTCGGGGTCGTGGTGCCCGCCTTGCCGTCCTGTCCGACCTGCACCATTGGCATCGTGGGAGACTGCGACGGCGACGGTACGGACACGGCCGCTTCGCAGGGCGGGACATCGGGGCCAGGCATGACGGAGAAGGCGATGACCCAGATGAGCGAGGTCGAGAGGAAGACGAGGAGGTCGCGGAGGTACCTGCCGGTTCGCGATGTCTTCCGCGCCAGCTGTTGTTCCTGTGGGCTGGGGTTTCCTCCGCGCTCCTCGTCGTCGGCCGAGTCGCACTTGCTGGGGTCGTCGCGGAAGCCCAAGAAGGGCTGGTGGTCTTCTTCGACCTCTGGCTTCATCATCGTGGAGACGGAATTGTTTATCGTCGATCCGTTTGGTTTGGTGGTGTGTTGCGAAAACAGAACAAATGGTTGAAAAGGCGCTTGGGGAAACATGAAAACAATACGTGGAGGGTCCAGAGATCAAAGCTTTTGTTTCGGATCTACACACATGGATTTAGACGTTCGCACGTGTTTGTCGCATGCGGGTGTTTTGCCCCCTGGGCTGCGCGACATGGCCGCAGCAAACGCGGTTTCAGAACCATCCGAAGATATCGCGCCCCTGATCCCATCCACCCATCTCATGATCGGCGGTCTGGTGAAGGGAGGTCTAAACGCAGAACCCTACCGAGGTTGAGGTTAATCGCACCAGCTCCGGTGGACGCCCGTCGGTAGGTGTATCCCTAAAACCTTGCTTTCTCGACTTCCCAAAACTCCAGAACCTCCATAACGTCGGGCGTGTCGTTCGGATCTTCCACCATGCACCTGCTTCGTCATAGCTTTCCACGCCGTAGGTATATCCTCAGCGCCCTCCCAGTTTGTTTCAAGCTAGCGCGGATGTTCAATTTCATCGAAGTCCATGTCTGGTTGACGAAGGAGCATCCAGATCGCCCGGTCGAGGCTGAACACCTCGGCGAGCTCGAGAGCCAGAGGACGTTGCTCATTCTAGCAGAAGAACACGTTCCAGGTATTCCACGGCTAGTCGCCAAGCACGTCCTCCTCAACGTTGCGGCGGGGTGGGCCGGCATACTCTGTGTACCTGAGGCGTGGGCGGTCTGACTCCATGCGGTACGTATTGGCGTGACGGTGATTTTGGGCGACGGCGGCGGCCATGTCGGGACACCACCAGGCCTTCATTTCAAGCGGAATGCGGGCCCCCAAGGCGTTGCTCTTCTCGATGCGAGATCCTAAATCACCTCCGGCGTAGAGGGGCTGCAGCGTGCCGCAGACCGCGACGAGATCGCCGTCCCCACGCTGATCGCCAAGGGTCGCCAGTTTATGGGCAGGCCGGAGCACATTAGGATGCCTGGGCATGTCGCGGAGTAGACCGTTAGATATATGTCAGCCATAGATCATGCGACGAATGGTCTTGTCGCCCTCCTCATCGGCATAGTTCAAGGTGCGGAAGTCGATGCCGTTCACCTACATCGTCAAAATAACAAGCATGCCCGGCTGATCTTGTTGGGTTTTTCAACAGTGCATGTGGTCTAGGACGCCGAAAAGAACCGGGCCCACCTCACCGAAGCCGATGCCCTGCCGAAGTCGGGATACGGAGCGGGGCCGAGTCAGCCCACAAAATGTGTGCCGTCCGAAATCTTAGGTAAGGGGGTACCTAGTTACCTGCTCTGCCACTGACAAGAGAGGCAATCGCTCCTGACATAAGCCTCGCTACGGTCGCCCTGGCAACGATCCCCACTTCCCCCTGGCTTTGTCTGTCATCGTTATCAGGCGTCAACATCACAACATTAATTTCTTCCGCAACCTCCTCCCCTGCGAACATCCACAACCCAGACACAGCACCTTCCTTCTGGAGACGCGCCGGCAATTTGCCGCGACGATACTAACCATGGCAGCCTCCGACGACCTCATCAACTTCGACATCATCGAAGCGCAGAAAGAAAACATCCAGGCGCTGCCTAGCGGGCGCTCCGCCAAGAAGCTGGCCGAGCTCTTCTCTCCTTCCCCTCTGCACAAGCTCGACACCCCCACGCCGTCCGATACCAAAAACGTCAACGACTGCATCCGCGCCGAGTACGAGGAGGAGATCCGCAACATCTCCGAGTCGGACGACCCCCTCGACGTCTTCGACCGCTACGTCCGCTGGACCCTGGACGCATACCCCTCCGCGCAGGCCACGCCGGCGTCAGGCCTCCACACCCTGCTTGAGCGCGCAACCAAAGCCTTCATCGGCTCAACTCAGTACAAGAATGACCCCAGGTACCTCAAGCTCTGGGTTCTCTACATCCAGTTCTTCGCCGACTCGCCCCGCGAGACCTTCCTCTTCCTGTCGAGACACAGCATCGGCGAGAGCCTAGCCCTGTTCTACGAAGAGTACGCCGCCTGGCTCGAGGGTGCTGGCCGCTGGAACCAGGCCGAGGAGGTCTACAAGCTGGGCATCGAGCGCGAGGCCAGGCCGGTCCAGCGCCTGTTGCGCAAGTTCAAGGAGTTCGAGGAGAGACTCGCCCGCCAGCCGGAGGAGGCCACAAGGCCCTCCTCACCGGCTCTTCCTACCATGCGACCTGCCCTGGCCGCCAAGATCGACCCATTCGCCGCTGCCCGCGCGGCCGCCGCAGCAGACCCCCAAGCGCCTCGCCCGAGCCCCGGCGTCGGTGGCGCCACCTCCAAGCCCGGAAAGGCCAAGATGGCCATTTTCTCAGATGCCGACGCGGCGCCGCCGGCCCTCTCCTCCCGTGGACCCGAGTCCAAGGGATGGGACTCGATTGGCTCGCTGGCCAACCGGAAGAAGGAGAACGTGATGGAGCCCAAGCCGTGGGCCGGTGAGACGCTGAAGGCGGGTGGCAAGAAGAGCACCGCGCCCAAGATGGCGATTTTCAGGGATACGGTATGTTCCGCCTTCACTCGCACCTCCCAGTGCCCAGATGTTGATGATTATAGGACTAATGGGTGGCTTTTGGCGTTATTTGTATTTCAGTCTCAGTTGCAGCAAAAAGCGCAACCTCCATCACGATCACAATCACGAGCACAGATGTCTAAGTCGCACCTGACCCTGCTACCGTCCAAGAACCAGATAGTTGTGAATCCCGTTAGTGGCAAAAAGGAGCGCATCTTTGTCAGGCTCGAGGCCGTGTACCCGACTCCGGAGGAGCCGGGCTCGGAGCTTGCCTTTGAGGAGATTTGGGCCATGAACAGGGGCTGGCTGGGCCGCAACTGGGACAAGGAGCCACTGACAGAGAATGCTGCGCCCGAAGTGATGAATGACGAGAACGCAGCTGCTGTTGACGGCTTAGGCCAGATGGTGCAGGAGAAGCTCGTAGTTCACACAGAAACAGTCATGATGGACGAGAACGGCTCCATCATCAAGAAAGAAGGGGGGAAGAGTAAGAAGAAGAAGGTGATGGAGGTCAACGAGACACAAATCAGTAAGTCGAATGCGCTTCGAGAGTCCTTTGCGTCACTAATCTCCCCCTCAGTCAAGGCAAACTTGGACTCGCCTTCCAGGCCGAAGTTGAAGAAGCGAAACACTGCCGAGCCGACGATGACGATCCACACCAAAGCTGCGACGGACGAGATTTACGAAATTTTAAACCAGCCCATCCAAGCTAATCCCCTAGAAGATGAAGAAGAGGAAGAGGAAGAAGAGAGCGATGACGAGGACGATTACGAGACGGACGGCGACTACACCGAGGCAGAGAGCATCATGACCACCCGCCAGGTCGACATGGGCGATGACGACGACGACTCGGACGATGCGGACGACGTGGACGAGGCCTCGGATGCGAAAAGCGTGAGCGAATGGTCCGACTTCTCGACGCGAAAGCACGTTCCAGACGTGAGCGCCGACGCGACCCAAGCCGACATCGACAACACTCAAGTCTCTGACCTGATGGATCCCTACGCCGAGCCGACAGGCCCTTTGTCGGATGACCAACCCGTCTCTCGGGATGCAAGGGACTCGGACGGCGAGGAGTACAATGAGGACGACGAAGACTACGCCCCGAGAACAAAGACCATGTTCGTCCCGATACCGCCCGAGGACTACGAGCCCAGGACACGGCCGTTTAGGGACGCGGTCGAGATGGCCAACAACCGACTTCCGTTCATGACGCCCATCACTGAGAGAACAGAGTCTTCCCTGGCGTTTACAGAGCGCAGGGCGAAGTACGAGACTCCCAGCCGGGACGACGCAGCGTCGACCATCGACGAAGAGGACGACGACGACGACGAAATGGCAGGGCCCGGGAGCAGTCCGCTGAGGGAGGTCAGCGAGTTCAGCCCGGTCAAGATCCCCCAACCGCTTCTCGCAAAGCCCAAGATCGCTACTGTTGCCGCCGCCAAGGTGGCGCCTCAGAAGGGCCCCATCATCAAGGAGCTCCAGTGCAACCCGGTCGACGAGGCGGTTCGGAACGAGATCCTCGAGAACATGCAGCCTCCCCTGAGCTCGTACGCGGGATTCTACGACCACCGGAACGAGAAGTACGAGAAGGGCAACGACATCCGCAAGTTTGCCAAGGCCATGTCCAAGGCGGCCAAGGGGGAGCGGACGAGCAACGCGTGCGCGCTCGTGACCATCGAGTTCCCCGACGTGTCCACGCGCTACACCATTAGGAAGGAGCTCGGCGCCGGCGCGTTCGCCCCGGTCTATCTCGTCGAGAACTCGACCGCGGAGGACCAGGAGGAGGAGGAGACGGGCGTCGTGGCCATGGGCAAGGGCGCGTTCGCCGTCAGCCACCGTGCCGGCCTCGAGGCCCTCAAGATGGAGCTGCCCCCCTCGGCCTGGGAGTTCCACATGATGCGCCTCGCGCACTCCCGCCTGGGGCCCCAGCACCGCGCCTCGGCCTCCATCTCGTACGCGCACGAGTTCCACCTGTACCAGGACGAGGGCTTCCTCTTCCTCCCGTTCCACCCGCACGGCAGCCTCCTCGACGTGGTCAACTTCTTCCGCGCCGAGCCTTCGGCCGTCATGGACGAGCAGCTCGCCATGTTCTTCACGATCGAGCTCTTCCGCACGGTGGAAGCCCTCCACGCGCGCGGCGTGCTCCACGGCGATTTGAAAGTAGATAACTGCCTCCTCCGGCTCGACGCCAGCAACACTCCCCTCGATCCGCAGTACCGCGCCGACGGCAGCGGCGGCTGGGCCGAGAGGGGCGTGACGCTCATCGACCTCGGCCGCGGCATCGACATGCGCGCCTTCCAGGCCGAGGTGGGCTTCGTCGCGGACTGGAAGACCAGCGCGCAGGACTGCGCCGAGATGCGCGAGGGCAGGCCCTGGACGTGGCAGATCGACTACCACGGGCTCGCGGGGATCGTGCACTGCCTCTTGTTCGGGCGGTACATCGAGACGGTGCGGTGCGACCAGGGCGGGATCGGGACCGCGGGTCGGAGGTACCGCGTCCGCGAGAGCTTGAAGAGGTACTGGCAGACGGAGATCTGGGGCGAGTGCTTTGAGCTTCTGCTCAACCCCGGCTCGGCGGCTGCTGTGGCTGTTGAGGATGGCGGCAGGATGCCTGTGCTGAGGGGCATGCGCGGCGTGAGGGAAAAGATGGAGGCGTGGCTTCAGGGGAATTGTGAGAGGGGTGTTGGGTTGAGGAGTCTTGTTGGTAAGGTTGAGGCTTTTGCCAAGGGGAGGAGGTGATATGTCGGGCGTGGTTTCTTGTATGACTTGATGCAGTGTTGGCGTTCTTTGGGATCGTGGAGGGTTGGTCTTTTTTCGTTTCAGTTTCTCTTGAGGAGTGAACTTCGTATACCACTTGTGCGTTTGGGGTTTCCTACTGTTTTTAATATAAATGAGCCCGCCTATTTTGACTGGGTTCCGGGCCTAATTGTGACTGGAGGTGCTACAAATATACCTACACTGCATACTCTTTCGCAAGAATACTATAACGACACCGACAACAACAGCGATGGACGACAGCGATGGACGACAGTAACGGACGACGGTAATAATAACAGTAACGGACAATAGTAATAGTAACAACAATAGCAACAGTAGCAGTAATAGTGACAGTAACGGCCATATAAACTAAATTAAATAGGATACTCAGTCATAATAGCCCTGGCACCCAGTCAAGATAGGGGGGGGGTTATATAAATTCTTATCATCTTTATCTACCTAGGCTCTTTTGATACGCCCGTTTACTGTTGCTAGGTACTGTGGACTATCCCCTTTCCCCAGCCAGAGAATCAACCGCGCCTCGGTGATCAGGTCCACCTGCGGATGACGAAAGACGTAACTTGCGTAGTTTTGCGAGGACGATTACTCGACCCCCTGGCCGAACGCGGTGCCACCCTTCCGCGTATGGCCAACATAAGGGTCCGCATGTTGTGTGAGGCGTGCCGTCTCCTAGTGGCCAGTAGTAAGCAACCTCCCCCTTCGTTGGATGGTGTTGGTCCTCGTTCTGGTCCTCCACTATCAACTTGGTGGAAAAGTCAGGGGAGCCCAGGCCGAAAGGGCTCTTTTCAGACCGCCGCCGGACGCAACCATCGCCAGCTTCGTTTCGCTTTGCTGCAGCGGCACACTTCACTCTGCACCGACCCCGCCCTGGACCTTTCAGGCCCAAAAACGGGATCGATCACCCCGGGTCTCCTCCAGCTGCACCCAGACGGAAGCGCAGCAGGGTCGCGGGCGAGGGCATGCTGA
>WIGN01000397.1:0-34291 GCA_014235955.1 Colletotrichum sojae
CTTGCTCTTCTTGTCCTTCTTCTTGCCGTCCTTTTCGCACTTGACGCTCTTGATGTCGTGCGTGACCCCCTCGGCGGTGGACTCGATGACGAGCGCGCTCAGCTCGCCGCCGCCGACGCAGCCCGAGTCGAGGCCGAACGTGTACGCGTCGACGCGGAGGCCGTGGTGCGAGTCGTGGCCGTAGACGACGGCGGTGCGGGGCTCCGTCTCGGGGAGGGACTTCTGGTGGGCGTTCCAGGCCTTGGGCCAGCTGCTGGAGCCGTCGCGGCGGTCCGTCGGGATGGCGATGCCGCGGTCCTCGGGCTTGCGGCGCCGCTCGTGTTCCTCGTCGACCATGGCGTCCGTCACGTCCGGGCTTGCGGCGTGGTCCTTGTGGTACGCCTCGAGGGCGCTCTTGGCCTCCTTGCGGCGCAGCTCCTCGCGCGGGTAGACGAGCCCGCGCATGTTCATGACGGCCCAGGGGTCCTGCTGCTTCAGGCTGACGCCGGGAACGAGCCCGGCGTGGACGACCACCAGGTTACCGAGGGACTCGACGCTGCCGGCGTCAAGGATAACGGGGAGTGTGGAGAGCCACTCGATGTGCTTCTTGGAGAGGGAGCGGGCGGTGGCCCGCTCGGCGCTGTCGCCGTGGGGGAAGATGGTGAGCTCGAGGTCGTCCGAGTCCTCTTGGGCAGCGGCGGCGTCCTTGTCGTCGTCGGAGCTAGTCTCTGTCGGCTCTGGTTTCGGGGTGGCGGGGTTGCCGTGGGCGTCCTCGTCGGCGACGTGGGTGAGCTTCATGCTGTGGTGGGCGAGAAGGACGCGGTCCTCGTGGTTGCCGCGCACGGCGGAGGCGCCGAGGCGCATAGCCAGGTCGAGGACGCCGCGCGAGTCGGGCCCCTTATTAATCATGTCGCCGGCGAGGACGAGATGATCGCCTGAGGAGGTATCGAAGCGCAGCTTTTCGAGTAGGGCGTCGAGGGAGGCGCGCATGCCGTGGACGTCGCCCACGATGACGAGGCGGCGGCCCGGGTGTGCGCGTGAGGGGACATGGCGCTCGGGGAGGGAGGCGATCTGGACGGAGAGGTCGGTGAAGCCCGGGCGGGCGGTCTCGCCGTATGACATGGGGGCATCGGCGGGTGAGGGCTTCTCGGGCTCGGCAGGACGGCGGATGACGGTGAGGTCGAAGGAGGCGAGGCGGGCGGCGGCGAGGAAGAGGGTGACGAAGACGAAAAAGGCCGTTATGCAGACGAAGCCGCGGCGGGCGCGGGCTGGTGCTGGGAACGACATGGTAGCTGTTGTGTAATGCTCGCGTGACGTGATGCGGGTTTCTGGTCCCTTTCCACAGGGTAGGTGGAAGAAAGGTTCGCCCTCGGGGCTGAGGTACAATAGGTAAGCCGACTAGAGGTCAGGGGGATGGATCGGTTAGGTTTATCGGTCAGTGACCTCGTCGAGGTCAGGCCTCGGTGGGATGACCTTCAGGTTGAGGCTCTGTCGAACTTGCTGATGCCCAGAAGGTTTCTCCCGTGGTAGAGCCCAAAGCTAAGAACGCGCGTAAAGCTTCGTTCCCAGACGCCCACGGGTGGCTTGCTCGACGGATGCGACGGAAGGTCCAGGGCACTCTGATGAAAGAGTGAAGGACGGAGTAGAGTCTAGGGGAGAGAACTCTATTCTGACCGACAGGTTGGTTTGGGTTTGGGTGTTTGGGGGGGTGGGAATTCGAAAAAGCGTATCCGCAAAATGGGTCGATGCGATTGTCAATTGTCGGATGGCAGTTTCCCTTATCAGCATCCGAAAGGGGAGGGAGCCAAGTTGGTTAGGTGTGGTTTATCGAGGGCGAAGGGGATCCGTGACGCGTTCGGCCCATCTGGTATTTCCAGGTCGAGGGATGTGGGCGGCGGGGATATTGAAGGTTGTTTTCGGTGTTGGTCGTCGTGAAGTCGTCACAGGAAGGAAAGCAGGAAACAACACAAGAAGGAGATGGCGTTAGGGAAAAAAGGACACACAAGTGACACCAGATGGAAGAAAGCCAGAAAAGCCAAGCCGATATCACCCCCTCCTCCTCTGGCTATGTCGCGGCGCAATAAAAAGTAAAAGAGGAGTAATCCGAAGGGGAGAAAGTATGCCGGGCGGATGTGTCGCCAAGAAGTACCGGTAGCTTCAGTCAAAGGGGAGAGAAACCGCCCCAGGCTGCCAGGCAGTAGTCCGTATAGGTATCTAGTGTACGTACCTACCTTACAGCAGGCGGCTGACGGCTTGAATTGGCGTAGGTACCCCGTACATTGCTATGTAATGGGGCGCGGCTTCTTCTTTCGGGTCGTAGGTCGCAGGGCCAAGGACCAAGGGGATGGGAAGTTCCTGCCCGCCAAGATGTTCAACAGGTGCAACTGCCCTGGGTTATGGTGTTGGACTGGGAAAGTCGGCACGCGACGTGGCATGCGACCCCTGTTGCCCTGCTGCTTCCCGCTGGGCGAGCTGCAAAATATGTACGAATACGTAGTTACCTGCCTAGGTACGCTGAGTATGTACCACCACCCGGCCACCACCACCCGGCCACCACCATCAGCGGCGTCTGTCCGCTGATGCGCTGCAGCCTGTGGAGGATGGTCCGCCCGAACACAAGCACGTTCAGGGATCTCACCAGGGCGGGGCGGAAGCCGCCGGGCACGGCGGGATGTCTGCTCCTGCCATTGTTCCCGTCATCAAGTTGTCAGTAACACATCTGTGATGAGTCCGGGAGAAGGAAACTATCTTCTGCATTCTGGAGACTAAATGGATAGAGCTCAATCCATCCGGTGGAGGCAAGATACTTCATGATGGCCAGGATGCTGTCCGGTACCTAGCGTAGGTAAGCACAGCCACCACTTCCACACGTGCAAAGAGAGATAATCTCTAGCCTTCAGCCCGACTTGCGAATTCTCGCACTGCCAGCAGCCCATCTCCTGTGCATCAATGTCCATCGCGTTGACCCGCGGGCAGTGTTGACGGCTACCGTATTGCCCACGCGTGCATCGTTTCCGTGCCACTCAACCAGTACCAAGACCTTGGATGCTCCTTCGCCAAGTACGTCATTGCGGCACAGCGGCGGAAGTTCCTCCACGACCTTCCCGACCTCGCATCCGCTCTGGAGGCTGGCAACGAGGAACAGAAGCAGTCTGACCAGACTGCTGAAATAAGATTCTCACTATCAGTATGGCCCGGCCTGCTTCAGACTCGGAGACTAATTCAAGGTTGACAACCGTTGCTAGCTTCGCGACGGGCTGCATCTAGTCCCGTTGCTGACGAAGCCTATCAGCCCCCGGTTGATTAAGGTGAAGTGGGGGGCTGCCAAAGAAGAAAAATAGGCGTTTGCACAAGTCCGAGGGCCTCCGGCAACATAGGTGCGAAGACAATTCTCTGCACGCAAATAACAGGGTTTGCTCCGCACTTCGCAGCGCACCAAGCTTAACCAGTAGTAGCCAAAAGAAACCTCTGCTTGCTGCACGCTTCATAAGACGAACAGTTACAGCAGCAATGTTCGTGATGCGAATGACTGGCAAAAACAAAAGATTATGACCAGCATGGGGGTCGAACCCACAATCTCCTGATGCTTCGATGAATCGTAGTCAGACGCCTTGCCATTGGGCCAACCGGCCAAGGAAAATTCTGAATGTCTGAGGCACCCGTCTTGCCTGCAACTTGAGCAGCGAAGCAGGTACATAATCCGTTGCAACTCCTCTCCTGTATCACTCTCCACTTACTCCCTCCGAGAAAGACCACGAAAGTCGACCCGGTTTGAGTTCCTAGCACTCACTTCTTCTCTTTTCTTGAAATCCCGGCTTCAGCCTATCGGTAACATACGAGCCTGGGATGTCTCCACTGCGTCGTGTATGTCTTCAGCTACAACTACTCTGTTTGCTAAGTCAACCTTGCTGTGGCTCGGTATAAACTTTGGGCTACAGGTAGAATCAGTATTTGTCTTCTTCACGGATTGCGCGGCTTGCGAATTTTCAAGTCATGTCATAGGAGCTTCCCGACTCCATCGACAAAATGCCAATCATAAGAAACCCAGTTGAGGATGGAGACGTGATGAAATATCCATGGAAACCTATGCAACAGAATTCTCTAACTTTCTTCGATCTCGTTTGCGCTCTAGATTGCTTTCATAACGGCCACATAAGGTCATCGCTGTTTTCGCCCCGCTAGGAAATGCAGCTCGCTGCCTATAGGCCCCAAACACAAAGGGGAGGATCTCATAATACATCGAGCTGAGAAGCTGAGACCTCTCTCCCTCCAAGCCCAAACAAGTGACAAACGACAAAAGTCGATCTACTTACAGTGAGAACTAAACTTTTCTCACTTTGAATCTTGAAGACGAGCGTGATTATGGCCTATTATAGCTGGACTCGGCAAGTTGTTTGTCCACCGAAACTAGGAACGCAAACGATGTCCACCACAGCTCTTAAACCCAGCGGCCGAGGCCGGTCTCACGTCGTTGACCGCGAGTTTCAACCTCAACACTCCTCTTAGTTGATCTCATTAGGCACGGAGGTGATTCTAGGTTGACCTCGATGTCTACGGAAGCATCGTATAAGAAGCGTGGTGGAAGCCGTCCATCTAATGCCCCCGAATTTTTGATCATTACAGAGACATTTCATACAACCCAAGAATCACAAATCATTACAGTAACAACAACACAGCAGCGTCTCCATTACGGAAAAGCACCCAACACAATCAGAATGTACGTGGTTGCAGTAATCGGCGCCCCTGGATCAGGCAAGTCCTCCTTCGTCAACTCTTTGGCCGTCAACTATCCACCCCAGCCCGTCCCTCAACCCAACTCCGACCCTCACCCAGTCGTCAGATTTCGCAAGGACCGCCATATTAGCCCCGAGCCCACCTTCCTTCTCGTCGACACCCCGGGTCTCTCCAAGGACAAGGCCCCAGACGAAGAGACGATCAAGCACATCAAGAAGTCCCTGTCTCGTGACCGCTGCTGGCTGGACGGCGTGATCTACCTCCAGCGCGACATTTCATCCAAGGCGCCCCGGGAGGCCGCCAGAAACGTGCGGGAGATCTGCAGACAGTTCGATATACGCGGCCTACGCCGGGTCATTCTCGCCACCACCTTCTGGGACACCATGCCCGAAGACACCGGCAAGGTCTGGGAGCAGTCCTTCATGAACGAGATGGTCCGCCTGGAACCGATCAAGGACAACGAGGACAGATACGAACACGGCAAGGTCAGCTTCGACACGGTGCGGCTGGACAAGACTCCCGAGTCGGGCCAGGAACTCCTGAACATATTCCTCGGGGGCTACGGCCCCGAGCGCGCAAAGTCGGAAGCCTTCGTCGAAGCCGCCGCGGCCTTCGCGATCAAGGAAGCCGAGGCTGCTCGCACTCTCCCATACGACCTCATCAAATTCAGCGCTTCGTGGAAGGCCCAGCTCCTGAAAAACTTCCTCCAGGATTGCGGCCCCGAGCCCGCGAAGACGGAAGCCTTCGTTAAAACCGTCGCGGCCCTTGCACCCGAGGAACCCGAGGCTGTACGCACTCCCCCGCCCAACTTCGACGAGATCTGCGACTTGTGGGATGCCCAGCTCATGATCGAGGAGAAAGAGAAGGACCCGGACGCGGAGGGCTGGGAGACTGCGTCGCAGGGGTCCTTCGTCGGACGGAAGGCAGAGACGGACGAAGGTAGCTGGGATGCCATGTCGCAAGTGTCATCGGTCGGATGGACGGCCTTTGAGGATGCTGTCAATTCGCAACCGATGGAGATGCGTGAGCTCGACGAGCTTGGTCATCGCGTGGGGAGTGAGGAGGTGGGGGACGAGTACAACGAGAAGCTCGAGAACGAGAAGCCGGAGAATGACGAGCCTGAGAACGAGGCGGAGCGTTCCTGTAGCCTGATGTAAGGGTCTATGTGCTGTGGGATCTTAAGAGACCTTTGGGGCGCGTGATGGTATTAGACCTCCCTTTGCCATAACTACCTTGATATTCTCGCTCTTCCAGCGAATCTCTTCCCGACATGACCCAGCTGCAGGTCTCCACCATGTTGATAGATCTTGGACCGAGAATATATTCCATCCAAGATCCGAACCCGAGTGATGTGGAGAACATGGGAAGAACATGCTAATCCCGATATATCCCATACGCAGTTTATCGAGATTCAAGAGGACCCTAATTTCTTCAGGTCTCCTCTCGTCACCAACCCCTGTCGCCAACTACCCCTGGACTTGCACTAACAGGGCTGCAGTCTGCCAGTTAGGCGGCACAGTCGCAGATGCATTCCTAACTAATGCCCTGATTGGTTCCGTTAAACGGTTTTCTCGGACTTGCCGAACTTTCGAGGTTAGACTTGTTCGTTCGGTGAGCAACCGTCGCATTAAATCCCTGGGGAACAATGTGCAGCCTAAGCGGCTTATCGAAGTCTCAGAACACGTCGTTGCTGATTTCTGTCCATCATTGTGTCTCAGAGGAAGACGAAGTGCTGCTGGATGCATCGTTCCATGGAACACAAGTCTCTCGTTCAACACCAAGCATGATGCTATCGCGCTTCTGCCTACCTCCCTTGAAGAAGGCAACGAGGAGGTACGAGGCGACTTCCTCTTCGAGCAACAATATTTGTTAGGTTGCTTACCTTCGTATCCCCGTAGAGGCTACGCCAAGAATGCACACCGGGTACGGATACTACTCCCCACGAGATATGCATACTTGGCTTACCCAATGATGTGAGACCAATGCCAACCCCTTAGATGAGCATGCTAGCGCCGCGTGTGATTTCCCCCACTTCGTAGGGTGATACAGAACTCGTCAGCGGCGGCTGAAGGCAGCCTTACGCTCCCTTCCCGTCACAGCGCCCGAGTTGAGAGAGAGAAAAGAGATTCGGAAACCGGAAGACTCTCTCTCACCGGCTTACGTGACATAGGCCCGCACATCGTACGTGCACAGGGGCTCAGTCGAGAAGCAGCGCAACATCACACGCCTAGCGCTCACCGCTTCGGACTTTGCTGGCCAGCGACGTGCTCTTTTGATTTCTTCCCACTCATTTACGGACCCCAGAGTTCCCTGTGCCGATCATCGCGTACGCCTGCAACCCATACCACCAGGGTCTTGTCAGACTTCCCAATAGGGAGCCTGAGATATAAAAGAAAGACCGCCGCATCTCGAACACGTATCAGCCCTCTACCTGGTAAGCCTTACCTCCTTCACCATGAGTCTTTTCACCACTCTGGTCCTCTCCCTGGCCACCGCGCCGTGGGCGTCCGCCGAGACTACAACATCATGCAAGGCCTTCCCGGGCAGCGCTGACTGGCCGTCCACAGAGTCCTGGGCCAGCTTCAATGAGTCTCTTGGAGGGAGACTGCTGCAGCCGGCTCCTCCAGGAGCTGTCTGCCATCCCGAGCAGCCCACCTTCGACGCCGCCAAATGCGAGGCCATCGCAGCAGCATGGAGCACCTACGACTTCCACATCCAAGACCCCGTCTCCGTCATGTGGGACAACTGGAGTAATGGCACCTGCCTTCCTGACGCGGCTTATGTGTGCCGCCCTAACGGATACTCTGCGTACGTCGTGAACGCCACGACGGCGGAGGACGTCAAGCGTGGGATCGACTTTGGTACGCGGGCACCTTTGAGACCGGAGGGATTGTCGATGTTGACTAACCTGGCACAGCTCGGGAGTACAACGTGAGGCTGATCGTCAAGAGCACCGGCCACGACTACGTTGGAAGGTCGGTCGGCTCCGGCTCTCTCTCGATCTGGATGCACAACTTTCAGGGTATCGAGTTCCACGAGGGCGAGTTCCAGCCAGAGGGGTCCGATGTCACCATTCCAGGGAGCGCCGTCACCGTCGGCGGAGGGACCCAGATGTACGACATCTACAGAGCCACGGCCAAGTACGGACAGACGGTCGTTGGCGGTGGTGCCGGGACGGTGGGCGCGGGCGGCTATACTACCGGAGGCGGCCACGGTCTCCTTTCGCCACGACTCGGACTGGCCGCGGACAACGTGCTGCAGATGGAGGTGGTGACGCCCCAGGGCGAGATCTTGACCCTGAACGAGGCCCAAAACACGGATCTGTTCTGGGCCATGCGAGGTGTGAGTCTTCCCATGTATGCCCCGAGAGTTCCGTTCTAACTGATCCCCCCAGGGAGGCGGCTCGACGTTTGGCGTCGTGACTTCCATCACCGTTGCAACGCATCCCTCGCCCGCCATCTCCCACAGCACCTGGGCGATTCTCATCGACCCCGGGGCACCGTACCTCCCGGAGCTTCTAGCCTACGTCCTCTCCCAATTTCCCTCGCTTGAGAAGGCCGGCGTCTCAATGTACTGCACCTCCCAAAGCGACCCCTTGCCAAACCCGTTCCCCATCGAGGGGCTACCGTCCGAGATCGCCGGCATCATGGGCAACGCCCTCCTCCAGAACAACAACGACCCAGACGCCATGCAAAAGCTGTGGCAGCCCATCAACGCGACCATCCAAGAGCGCTGGCCCGAAGCGGTCTTCTTCCAACAGGTGACCGAGTTCGCCTCGTGGCTCGACTGGTTCAACGTCTTCTACGACACCAGGCCCGTGGGCGGGAATCAGATCTTCACGTCGCGGCTGCTGGACGGGGAGGCCCTGACGGGAGACCTGGACGCCTTGGAGGAGGCGGTCAGGACCGTGCTAGACCGGAACGGCCGCATCACAACGTTCTTGGTATCGGGCAAGGGGGTGCACGAGGCGAAGCCGAGGGGCGGCGGGAACGCGGTGAACCCCGCGTGGAGGACGGCGTACGTCCATGCGAGTAAGACAGTCTCCCTGCTAGAGTTGATGTATTGATGCTGACGTTACACGCAGTGGCCACGACCCGGTTCCCTTCGGCCAACCTCACAGCCAAGGCGGAAGCCATCGCAAGACTCGACTCTGCGGCCGACGGACTGCGAAAGCTCGCCCCAGACGCCGGGTCCTATCTTAACGAGGTACGTATACCAAAGTGAAGTTTCCGGACGTAGCTAGAGTTACTCACACTGTTGCAGGGCTCCGTCTACGAAAAGGACTGGCAGCGTCTCTTCTGGGGCGACAACTACGACCGCCTCCTCCGCATTAAGGACGAGGTCGACCCAGAGGACGTTTTCTGGTGCACGCCCTGCGTGGGCAGTGAGGGCTGGGAGGTTCTCGACAACGGAAGGCTCTGCAGAGTCGAATAGGTGGTCACGTGGATACGCCCCCTTTCCACACCCTGGGCGTTAGACTTTGGCGAGGCTTTGCAAGACCCCGTGACCCAACCACATCCCCCGGAAGAAGAGGCATGCCTTATAGGTGTAAACCACCCGATCATTCCCTAGGAGTAAGTGGACAACCGGCTGGTTGGTCTAGCGGTATGTTCACTACTCCTACTGCCTTCTAACCTAGGCAGTGGGTTACTCAGACGGTCGAGTTATCACCGCTGTCTGATGTTCTCATTACTGTCTACTGCCATATCTTAACATTTTGCCATTTTCATTTTTTGGTTCGGGTTTGAATTCGTAGAGACAGCAGAGAGAGAGAGCCCGCCAGCTCAACCTGGCGCTTGATGGTCCTTGGAGTGCTGGAGGTCCTGAGTTCGAATCTAACGTTTGGCTTTGGCCCCCTTTTGCTTTCTCATCTTTTTCACCCCCCAGGGCGTTTGGTACCAGGAAACCGTTAAAAAAATACAAGCATCACAGGGATCTCTCGCTTCGCTATTCTTTTTTCATCGCGTCGTGGTCCTCAGCCACTCGTGTGACACCAAGTTCTCGAGAAGCTTACCTGGCCTGGGTTCGATTCACGAGGCATGACTTCCCTGACCTTCCAGTACGAGACTGACCAACTGGGGACATCAAACTCCTCACGGCCCTCACTAGGAACTCAAGTTCACCACTACCACTTTTCCTCCAACAGCCTTGCTTGCACTCACACAACTACACGATGTCACCACCGGGAGAATAACACATTAGACTAGCACGTGTATTATAATTAAGTCATTATCCACGCCGCTTTTCACGCCTTACGAGTAGCGTTCATAGCCTCGACCCACGGCTTCCAGACATCCTCAATCGTAGCCGGATCGTTCCACCCATCCCACTCAAAGTTGGTCAGCCCCCAGGTATCCTGCACGCCCTGCGCACCAGAGCGCACGCGGTAGCTGCCCGCAAGACTCCACACCATCCAGCTGACGCCGTGCTTCACGGTGTACTCGCGCAGGCACACCTGCAGCGTGTCGTTGCGCAGCGTCTCGTCCTGCCCGTTGCCAAACTCGGAGAAGATGACTGGAGTCAACCGGCTCGCGGGGGGACAGTCCGCCTCCGTGTCGTTGCAGCCCGCGGGAGCGTCGATGCCCAGCGCGTTGAAGCCGCTGCGGTACAGCCCCGCCTCGATGGCCTCGCACGTCCCCGTGTCCTGGTCCTCGCTCATCTTGTACAGGTGCAGCTCCCAGACGAGCTTGTCGGCCCAGGCGTGCTCGTCGATATCAAAGACGCGGGGCTCGCGGCGGCGGGCGTCGCGGATGGCGGTGCACTTGTAGCACGGCGCCGTGAGGTAGTTCTTCCCCGACGTGAGGGCGGAGAGGTCCTGGCCGTACTGCATGCCGCCCCAGAGGATGAGCACATCCGGGTTCGCGGCGTGGATGGCATCCGCGCCTGCGGAGAAGTTGCCGACGAGGGTGTCCCAGTTGTAATACAAGTTCGTCACGTTCCACGACTCGCGGACCTCGTTCCGCAGCGACAGCGAGACGATGTTGGGGTGCTGCTTCGCCCAGTCGGCAACGTACGACAGACCGCGGCGCCAGTGGGACGAGTTGAAGTTGACGTCGTCGAACCAGGCGTTGCCGTCGGTGTGGGAGCAGCACCACATGGCCTTGCTGACGTGCACGTCCGGGGAGATGAAGATGCCGCGCTCGTGGGCGGCGGTGACGATGTCGGACCAGATCTCGAAGCGGGTGGTCTCGCGGGTCCAGGAGGGGTTGTGGCGGATGATGTCGTTGGTGACCTTTGTGCCGTTGACGTAGCCGAGGGCGGCGATCATGGCGACCTCGAGGGGGACGTCCTCGCCCTCGCGGTCGTAGATCTGGTCGACCATCTCGATGGCGTAGCCCCTGGGTGGGTGGGTGAGTGAGTATACGGTTTGGGAGTGGGTGGTTCGGATGGCTTACATGCGGATGTAGTTGAAGCCGACGCTCTCGACGTCGTCGAGGATCTTGTCGACCGAGGCCCATTCCAGGCCCTCGGGGATCATGGTCTCGCCTGGGAGAGACTGGATTAGCCACGGCTACCTATCAGGAGGGAGGAAGGTGGCTCACCGCTCATGGGCCAGTTGACACCAGCCCAGGTCACAACCTCACCACGGCTGTTGACGATGTCGCGGCCGCGGGTGCTGAAAGGCCCATAGGGCCAGGCATCGCTGGAGTGGTTCGTCGCCTGTCTCTCGACGTGGCGGTACCGGGGCGAAAGCGAAGAGGGCGTCCTCATGTACTGGGCGCAAGCCGACGAGGCGAGCGCCGCCCAGGCTAGCGCGGCGACCTTCATTGTTGGGAATAGCCTCACGTCGGACCCGAGAATCTGTGTGGAAGCGTCTGCGTCAGAGGTTGCGATAGGAAGGGCAACGAAACGCTCCCAGGAAACCCGAGGGGCCCTTTTTAAATCATGCCCATCCGGTGACATCGGGCGATGATCCATCCATCCATTGACGAATGATCGTGTCGGTCATGTCAGTCACCTCCTCCATCGTCCCTCGGCTCCGCATCCCCCGCAGCAGCGTAGCATGCCCGTTTGCTTGGTTTCCCCCATGACACTGCCCTAGCAGCAGCGTCATCCGACCATGGTCTGCCGGGTCATGTCATGGGCCAGTTGACTTTTACCGAAGCTATCCAAGCTTGCTGGGTTGCTAGCAAGGTTGGGAGCCGGGTCTAGCGTGTGGAGAGACTTCGTTTTTGGAGGAATCCGGTGACGGCATTGGGCCGCTTGAACGGGTGGGGACACTGGAGCACCCCCGAGCCGGGCTACCCCGCATTGGACCGGTGCGGAGGCAGTGGAGAGGGCGGGGAGAGGAATACCACGCAGCGTAAACAAAAGAAAATCCATGTCAAGACCTGGGTACACGACTTACCTACACTAGAACATGTCGACACGGGCAGCGGGATAATGGGGAGAGCCACAATTCATCACGCCGTGGATACCATCTCTTGGCCTCGCCGTGCTCGGGAGAGACGGCCGGTGCCTCGGAGCCGGGCCGAATTGGATGGTGACCCTCGGCGTCTGCGGGTTGGCAGCGACGTCGTCTGATTTCCCACCCGCTCGAGTTTCCCTTGTGAGGCGTGACTTTCGTCAGCCAAGCAATTGCAGCTCCGTCTGGTAATACAGTCCAGTGGGGACGAATTGGCCTCGGTCAGGGGTAGTTGGAGACGGTGCCATGGGACTTCTCCCTTCTTGATCAGCACTCAGCATGCACATGCAAACCCCTCATGAAAGGCTGTTGGTTCAGTCCAGGAACTAGAGAACCAGCGGTAATCCCCAGCTGGATCAACATGAATGCCATTTCATAAACCTCCAGGGGATGGACCCAGACCTGCCGTACCGGGAAACCACAGTCCATCTCGCCAAAAAGACAAAAAGAGAGGACGCGGCTGGAGACATGAGTCGAACACGCGACCTGCGCCATTACTGGAGGCGCCGCTCTACCACCTGAGCTACCCAGCCTTGGATTTGTTCTGTTAGCTGAGGCCAAATTTCAGATCTTGAGTTGAGCGAGCTGCTTGCTGTGCCGCAGCGAGACACAAGAGACCCCAGATCCAAAAGAGAGAAAAAAAAGAGTACGGCTGGGGACATGAGTCGAACATGCGAGCCATACAGTCTTTTTGTTGCTTTGTTTTCTCTGGCGAACAGATCGAATCTCTAGGCGGACGGTGTGTGTGTAATCTGCTCCGTTATGCTCCGAGTGACCGCCTCCTAAGGACTAGACTACTTGACAATCAGGTTATGCAGGACCTGGGCGTTAAAAGACACGAGTAACTTGCGGTCCCTAACAATACCCGAGCGTTCTCCGATCTCGGGAAGATATTCAACTCCCGCCATCTTATTATCCTAGACATAAGGATACTGCTCTATCCCGAGAACCCGTCCACCGCGTCTCCGCAAGCCAAGAACAGCGCAGAACGCCTGGATTCCGAGACTCGGAAAATACTTAAGGAGTTTGACGGCATATCTAACAAAGACAGCCGGACCCAAGCGTCCGCGAGTAGGAATGGGTCCATCTGTCTGGTCGGTACGGCAAAGAGGGCAGGGACAAGGAAAACACCACAGCAAAACATCACAAACACAGATCCAAAAAGGAGAAGAAGAAACACGGCCAGGGACATGAGTCGAACACGCGGCCTATAGAAAGCAGAACCCACGTAGAGAGCTGCGATGTATCGCTCTACCACCTGAGCTACCCAGCCTTTCTCATGAACTATTGCTATACTCTCAGAACGTCACGTCTTAAGGAATTGATGGAGAGCTGGGTGGGTGTTGATTGTGGCTTGGGCTGGTGCCTAAAATCTCACGAAAGGCTGAGCGCGGGCGCGGCTTGTCGTGAAATCTGATAGACGGGGATGGAAAACTCGGTGTCAACCGATGTTGGAAATGGGGCGCGTGTGGCTGACATCCGTGAGAAAGGAGAAACATGAAAACTATAAGTTACTTGGTAATACTGGCTCGCGAAAAGGTAGACGAATCGCGTATTCGACATGTCCATATATGCTTATATTCATAACAGCAACAGCAATTACTTGTTCATGCTCTTCTCCGGGTTCTTCTCGTACCTGTTGCACCACTTCCTCCACTCCTTGGCTGCCTTGTGCATCACGACCCTCAAGTCCTCCTTGACATCATTCACCTCCCACGCCTCGTCCTCCCAGTTCTTCTGCCCGCCCGTCCTGGCCGGCGACCAACCGATGGCCTCGAGACAGTCGCTGCACCACAACATCAGTAATCCGTTACGCAGAAAGAAGCAAAGTAATAGCAAAAGAACTCACATCTCGGTAGGCGCCGACGTGTACCGGGGAAACAGCCTCGAATCCACGCGGTGGCACTCGGCCTGCAGGTACCGCGACAGCACGTCAATCCGCGTAGCCGGCCGGAAGCTGAGACGCAGCTTATCCTCCTTGTCCATCTCCTGCTCAGGCTTCTCCGGGTCGATCGTCTCGGGCTTCTTGGACGTCGAGGCGATGCGCTTGGTCACCGAGCGGGCCGTCTTGGTGCCCTTGATGGTGAAGTACGCCCAGACGGCTACTCATCGTCAGTCAACTGCCACACACACATCTGCGAGGGGACTTCTTACCGTTGACCTCAAACAGACCGCCGACGGCAACCAGGAGGAGATCAATCGCCAGCGACACCGGCAGCAGCCCCGTCGCGATGATGGCGTCCCGCTGGGCCTTGGACTTGGTCCGGAGCAGCGTGTTGATGAACTCCTCCCGCATGGCCTCGGGCGTCATGTTCATGTTGGGCGGGTACACAAAGACGATCTCCTCGACGCCGACCGTCTTCTTGGTCTCGTGCGCCTGGTGCGCCGGGTCGTCGTCCTGCGCGTCCTCGTGCTCCTCCTTCTCCTTGACGTCGGCTTCCGGGCCCTTCTCGTCGCGGACCTTTTCCTCGCTGAACTTTTCCTCGAACGGGTTCTCCTCTCTTGACTTCTTGTCCACGCCAGCCTCCCTTGCTTTTTCTTCTGCTGCGCTCACCTCGGGCTCCTTGGCCTTCCCATCCTCGGCCTTCTCGTCCACGTCCACACTGTCCTTGCCCTTGACGCCTTCATCCGCCGTCTTGCCCTTCTTGCCCTTGCCCTTGAGGGACAGCTTGCGGGCCAAATTCGAAGTAGTGGACGCGGACGGCGGCGGCGTCACGCGGGCGAGAAAGTCCAGGTTGCTCGTGGTGGTGTACTGCATAGCCTTGTCAACCCCCCGGGTGCATTTGGCCTTGAACCCCGCCCAGCTCGTCGTCTTGGCCTCGTTCTGCTTCGCCTGTCGGACCTCGGCCTGCCACTTGCGCTGCACCTTGTGCGCGACGCCCTCCTTGACGCCCTCGGGAGGCGCCTGGAGCGGCGGGGGCGGCGGGGTGTAGACCAGGAAGCGGGTGGGGGTGGCGTCTGTCGGCGCCCTGGCCCCGAGCCACGGCTTGGGGAAGGGGACGAGGTAGGCGATGAGCTTGTGGGGGTCCCGGGCGTAGTGGACGGGGTTGTTTGGGTCGTCGACGCCGAAATCCGAGCCTTGGCGCTTGGGCGGCGCCATGAAGCCCTCTGTCGACGGCGTTCGTGTGAACGGTGGGGGTTCAAATTGCTGCTGTTGCTGCTGCTGCTGCTGCGCGAGCATCGCCGCAACTGCTTCGGGGTGAGGCCGCGTCGGGAGAGGGGGTGCCGGGCCTCCGTTCTCCTCCTGCTGCTGCAACTTCATCGCTAGAGCGCGGTCCTCCTCCTCGGGCGAGAGCGGATGAGATGGCTGCGGACCGCCGTGGGCCCATTCGGATGAGCCCTTTGAGGGGCGTTGCGGGAGGGGTGGCCGCTGACTTTCCTCTTCCTCTTGGAGCGCCAGTGCCATCGCATAGTCCCGATCCTCTTGCTCCTGAATTGCAGGGTTGGCTGCGTGTGTTTGAGCGTAGTAGTCGGCGACCTCTGGTTCCGCAGGTGGTCTGGGACCGGGCAGATCTGGCCGGTCCTCAATTCCGGCTGGAGGTTGGGGGTGCTTGGCCTGCTCATCGAATGTCACTTGGTTCTTGAGGTCCGAGTGACCGTATCCTGTGTCGTGCTGTTGCGGAGCAGGCTCCGGAGCTTTGCCGTCATCTTTTAAGACGTGAGGTCCGCTGGGTTGAGCGTATTCATATCCGGAGTCGTATTGTGGATTGCGTTCAGGGGCCTTTCCCTTGTCTTCCGAAGCGACAGGCCGAGAGTAGCCATGCCCGGTGTCGTGGTGTAGCACCGCAGGTTCCGAGACAGGCGAGACGGTGACCTCCGGTTCCTGCACGGGCCGTTGGTGTTGAGGCTGCGAAGACGACGACATCTCCACCTTTGATTCTACGAGCGGCGGCGAATGGCTCCTGTCGCTGGGAGGATCGTAAATATCGTCCTCCTCGTCGACCTCCGGGAGCGCGCCCGACATCTGCTTCTGCTCGTTGGGGTCCTTATAAGACCACTGCGACCGCACGCTATTGGATCGGACGGTGGTGGGCGTGGCGGGAATGATGTTCACCGCAGGGACTCCGCTGCCAACGGGGACCGTGGGTGACTCATTGTTGAGGTCATCGTACCACCTGTCGTGAGCTTGTTGCTGCTCGTGCTGCCTCTGACTTTGGCTCTGACCGTAAGCTTGGGAGCTCGAGGGGAAGAAGAGCTCTTGCTCCGAGATGGAGCTCGGGGTATGGCGGTGCTGAGTGGTATCCATCTTGGCGATTGCAGGTCGCACGAAGCCCGGGGACGGTTCTGCGAGATCTCTGCGGCTAAGAAAGGAGGAGAATTACAGTCCGACACAGCGGCTTCTACGGCAGTCTTTCAAAAGCTTAAATTGCCTCTTGGCCTCGCAGCTAGAGGCGATAAACCGCCTTGGAACGCGCAACCCGGGGCGGCGTTGAGAGGAGGGATGACGTGTTGTTGCTAACGGATATTGTGGCGCAGTCAAAGACGTTTGTGGCACAGGCCAACGGAGCTGAACCGCAGCGGCACAGCGGCTCCTCCCTCAGTGTCTCGCCTCCATCCAACGGGAGCTCCGTCGACCCAGTTAGGTAAATGAACTACAGGGGGTCCATCCGTACTGGCGCCCAACGCTGTGGCTGGTGAGGGTTTCAAGTCCGAGAGCGAGGCGGCGCGGTGTTCTGATGGTTGGTCGCCTTTGGCGCTTTGCATTGAGGTGATCCTGGAAAGGACTTGGATCTAACGGCGGCCAGAACTCAATAAACGGACTGTGCCGTTCTTCCGTTCCGCGTCTGCCGTCAAGAGTCCGTCATCCCCTAGCAACGGCGTCGAGTCGAACTCAAGGACGGGGAAAACGCCCCGGGATGAGGACTCGAGCGAGAACATCTCCACCCACGAGACGATCGACGAACGACGTTCTTGTCAAGACTGAGTATATATAGCGACAAGCTCTCTTCCGAGAAGCCAAGGCCTTGGTAGTTTCGGGTAGGTTGCGATACAACGATCAGGTTCGGAAGAACACGGAGGAAGCCATACACAGCATCAAGGGATACCACGACAACGGCTTCCGGGTCCCGGGAAAGCAGCAGGTCCTGTCAAACCATGATAAAAACAAGACTTGTCGAACCCCGTCCCCGTGGGGAGCCAAGACGGGACATGCTAAAAACAGCGCCCATAGATCCCGTTCGCGTGGGGATCTCGATGCTGCCGCAAAAAAAGAGATGTCTAATTCGAGAAGCATAGCGAAGAGATCCACGAGACAATATGACGGCGGCTAAATTGGCCGACGTGTTGATGCCTCATGTCCAGGTCCGTAACTGACAGACAGACCGACGGTTCGTGTTCGGAGTAGACGACGACCGATTTAGGAGGCTGCGGGCGAGGCCACCTGGAACGGCGTACTCGAACAAGGCATCGTGGTTAACACTGACCAAATTTAGACGGTCCCTTTAGGACAGATTGCGTTCTTATGGGCTGCTCGTATCTCGGTTTGCGGCCTCTGCTTGCTCACTGACATAATTGACTCATCATTTTCCTCTCCCGGCCACTTGCCTGCAGTGCCGTAATAGCCGTGCGCTCAGTCAAGTGAAGTTTTGCATGAGTGGGAAAGGAGAAGATGGGACCGCATCGTGAAGACCTCTGGAAGAGTGGCAGAACTTCGACGGGAAAAACAGGAAAGCTCCAGGCGGTGCGTGTTTGGGAGTGAGATATATTTAGCTGACTCATCTCACCCGCTACGGAACGGACCCACTCTCGAGTCTGGATCAGCGGGGCCTTTCAGTACATAGGTACCTAGTGTCTCCCCTGCAACTTTCACCCGTGAATAGCTTCAGCTTCAACCATCCATTCCCCCAACCCACCGGCCGTCATAGTCTGGGACCTGTCAGTGCAGTGTCTCACGACTACGCGGCCCTGGTATTCCCCCATTACAGGTGCTTGTATTGTGGACTCGCACGAAATATCCAAGTGAACACTTGGAACCAAGCAAATGGCCTAGCGCATCTTAATCTTTCTTGGCAATACGCTCCGCCTCAGCCAGCGCAGCTTTTCGCAAGCGATAACCAACCATCCAAAGCAGCTGCGTGTCACGGACTTGCGGCTCTTCTTTCTGCAAAACCACAGACAGATCACGTAACAACACACTTTCACCTGACGGACAGAGAGAAAAAAAAAGGGACCCCCAAAACCTCGCATGGATGCGTTTCCACGACGCTCTCTGAGCTGAAGCACGTTTCACCATCATCCCGTCCCGCTATTCGTCGATCTCCCGAAGGAGGAGCACCACATGCCTCCGTCTCTTTCTCTATGGTCTATGGGTTCTCTCCCACCACCAGCAAATACCCTGACCCTGAATTCCGTCCACCTTTTCGTTCTCGTCTCGCGCCGCGCCGCAAGGGCCTTCCTTATTTGCCTGTCGTATTCTTGGATGCGACGTGGTAAGGCTGACGATGGTAGGGGGGTCTCGCCCTTCTCCCTCAGCTCCACATCTCTTCCTTCGGCACCGCGGCGTTTCGAAGTTCGATTGCCCCGAAGAAGAGATGACATGGGTTATCTCGAACAGCGAAACCAGATCTGGTTTGCAGCAGGATAGATTGCCTTACGATCCCCCCGTCCGCCTACTGACCCACCATGTTTACTATTTTGGCACCCACGTCGACCGTCCGACCTTGTCAAGTGTCAAGGCATGTGCCATGCTTCCTTCACTCTTTCGTCTCCAAACCCTCCTATCCCCCCCCCCCCCCCCTCCCCGGACTCTCAGACCAACGGGTCCGGTTGTCAGTATATCTGACGGCCTCCCCCCTCCGTTGATCTCCGTTGATCGAAACTCTGTCACCGACCTCCGCAACCACCCTTCTCTTCTTCAACTTCGCCGGGCTGGAACCCGTCCTTCACCGGCTGCGCCGTCATGCATCTACGGGCCTTCCTCCCCCTCGCCTTCGCCGCCCTGGCGGCGGCGGCCGATTCTCTGAGCAACGTCCTCAAAGCCAACAGCGACACCCTAAGCACTCTAAGCTGTAAGTCTCCCAGAGCTATCACCATCATAAACAACGACTTACACCCCCAGCCCTGATGGCGATGGACCCATCCCTAGGCCAAAAGCTAGCCTCCTCAACCGACATAACCCTCCTCGCCCCCTCCAACGAGGCCTTCGCCAAGATGATGAAGTCCGACCCCGTCTTCGCCCAGAACGCAAACAACGCCACCTTCGTCTCCTCCCTCCTCCGCTACCACGTCGTCGTCGGCAAGACCACCTCCTCCATGTTCCCCGTGAAACCTAAACACGCCTCGACATGGCTCGAGACGCCTACGACAAACGTCACCGGCGCGCAAAAGGTCGCCCTGGCCGAGAAGGGCGACGCCGTCGTCGTCTTCAGCGGCTACAAGCAGCAGTCCACAATCACCCGCTCCGACGTCCCCTTCGCCGGCGGCGTCCTGCACGTCATCGACGCCGTCCTCACCCTCCCCGCCACGCCCGCCGAGACGGCCATGAACATGGGCCTGACCTCCATGGCCGGCGCGCTGGTGAAAGTAGGACTGGTAGACGGCGTGGACTCCCTCCAAGCAGCCACCATCTTCGCACCCACAAACGAGGCCTTCCAGGCCATCGGCGCCACCGCCGCGTCAATGTCGCAGCAGGACCTGGCCAACATCATGCAGTACCACGTCCTCGCGAACCAGGTCCGCCTCAGCTCCGCCGTGACCTCCAAGATGGGCTTCAAGAGCATGATGGGCGAGAAGGTCACGCTCAGGAAGGAGGTCGGCACAGTCTTTGCCAACTCGGCCAAGATCACCGTCGCCGACGTCATCACCAGCGACGGCGTCATGCACGTCATTGACAAGTAGGTCCCCCCTTTTTAACACACACAAGAAAGCATACCGAACAGTTTTGCTTACATGTGCAAAGTGTCCTGAACCCAGCATCCCCAAAACTGGCACCAATCCGCAACGCAGCCCCCTCGAACCCAGCCTTCCAAGGCGCAGTCGCCTCCGACAACCCGCCCTTCACGGAGGGCGTCCGGCCCACCGCAAACTTCACGCCCGCCGCCTCTCTCGCGTCGAGGAAGATCAACATCTCCCTGGGCGCCGTCGTGCTCGGGTTCCTGGGCTGCGCCGCCGTGGTCGTGCTGTGAGTTCGGCGAGGCATCGTGTCACAAACATACATACAAAGAGAAAAAGAAATATGGGAAATATCATGTCGTTCGTTTCATTTTTCATTTTTGTTTTTGGGAGGGCAAGCTTGCAAGCGAAGCATACTTATAATACCAGAGGATATTTCTCAGATAATAATTGTTTTTAATACTGGATAGCGGAGAGGAATCTGTTCAAAAGCCGGACAGGGTGTTTGGCTGATCTTCTCCATGTGTGTGTCTGTTGCCGTAGGATGTCCCAGTAATAGCCACCACGGGGCCTATGCCCGAATCTCAACCATGTACTTACTCACCTGCACAAAACACAATCCTTAGTATCCTCTCCCCGTTTCACAATCCGAACCAGAACCGTGCCAGACCAACGTCCGTGACCAGCTGCGATTACTCACCAGACACCGGCCTCGAACAGGTAGTATTAGTCCGTGAATACGTCTCTCAACCTGCGTCGTCATGCGGCTCACGGACATGACTGCGGGGGGGACGTTCCTCATCCTCGCCAAGCTTCTCACAGAAACGCCGCCAAGAAGGGCGGTTTCGCCAAGTGGTATAGATAAACCTGCAAGCTTCCTGGGCGACCTTCAGCCCCCCGCATCTACGCAGACCACCCAGGGCCTGGCCGTGGGCGAACTGGCAAGGGGCTACTTCATAGTTTGCTTCTGGCCATCCAAAAAGAAACCACCCGTCAAGCTTCGTTAGTCTCCTGTCGATCTAGCCAAAAACAGGCTCTTCTCTCAGCATGGAGCATGCGAGCAGCATGTAACCACCGTCGGCTACATCTGCAAGTGCCACCACGTTAACGAAGGGGCCTATTATTCCACAGCCCTAAGCTGGGTATCTCACATCCCTCTAGCCATTCCAGCCGCTCCTATTATCATTATTGATACTGTTCGCCGTCGTCGTCGTCCGTTACTCTTACTGTTGTCCGTCATCGTCGCTCTTGTCCGTCGTCGTCGTCCGTCATCGTCGCTACTGTCCGTCATAGTCGCTGCTTGTCAGAGGTGGGATATTGAGCTTGGGGATGTGAAATAGTAGTCCCCTTAACGAACAACAGATGCTTCAACTCTGTGTAATTACATCTTGACTAGTAACCGGTATATACAGGCATACACACAAACCCCAAGTCTGTCGCAAGAAACCCATTTCGTTCCGTGAAAACAGGCAGCAAAAAAAGATGAACGTTGTAAAAATAAAAAGCCAAAAAAGAGGGGGACCCGTCTCCAGAGCCTCAAGAGGAAAGATGCTGCTTTTTGAACCGGTTGACTCCAGATAAAAGTTTTGTTTGTGTGGTAATCCGCGCCGAGCCTTGCGAATCTATCCGTTCCAATCGTTTTTTGTTTGATGCCGGCCCCTTACATGGTGGGAATACCCTCGTATTCGGCGTAGCCCAGAGCGAGGTTCATGTTCTCTGTAGAGGTAGGTGTTAGCCATAAATCGGTTAGGGTATTTTTATGGGTTGCATTTTATGTGGTACGCAACCAATGGGGGAATTGCAACAATCCTTTGGATTGTTGCTGCGAAGTTGATAAAGAAATGTACTTACGAAGACACTGAGTGGCAGCACCCTTGAGCAGGTTGTCAATGGTGGAGCAGACGACGACGCGCTTGCCGCTGCTGTGCACCGCGAAACCGCCAATCTCGACGCCGTGCTTGTTCATGATGTTCTTGACCAGGGGAGCCTCGCCGATGACCTTGACGAGCTTCTCACCGGCGTACCGGTCCTGGTAGATCTGACGGATGTCGCGCGAGGTGAACGTCTTGTTCAGGGGAATGTGGATCGTGGCCTGGATGCCGCGGAACCAGGAGGCGACGTGGGGGGAGAAGGCAACCTCGGTGCCGAGCTGGTTGCTGATCTCACGCTCGTGGATGTGGTCCGTCAGACTGTAGGGCATGAGGTTATCCTTGAGCAGGTTAATGTCGTTCTTGGGCGAGGGCTTGGTGCCGGCGCCGGAGAAGCCAGAGATGCCGAAGACGGAGGGAACACCGCCGAGGTGCTCGACCAGAGGGGCAATGCCCAGCTGTGCAGCGGTGGCGTAGCAGCCGGGGTTGGAGATCCTGTCGGCCTTGTAGATCTCGGAGCGCTTGGTGAGCTCGGGGAGACCGTAGGTCCAGGTCTTGTCGAAGCGGTAGTCGGCGGACAGGTCGACAATGACACTGCGGTGGTCGGCGCCGCCCTTGCGAGCGTCGTTGATGGCCTCGATGTAGGGCTTGCAGACGCCGTTGGGCAGGGCCATGACCCAGCAGTCGATGGCGCCCTTCTTCTCGAGCTCGGTGACCTGGTCGGGGCTCAGGTTCTCGTAGGTGACGTCGCGCTTGGTGTAGCCCTCGAGCTTCTTGCCCGCAAGCTCACGAGACGAAACGTGCCTGAGGTCCATGTTGGGGTGGGAGTTGATGAGCTCGATGAGGGCCTGGCCGGTGTAGCCACGGGCACCAATCAGGGCAACGCGCGAAGGCACGTCGTTGGAGGCGTTCTTCTTGCCCAGGGGAGGGTTGGGGTTGGTGGTGGTGGCGTAGGTGCGCTTGCCGTTGAGGCCGGCGGCGGCCGGGGCCCAGGTCGGGCGGCGGGCCATGGTGGAAAAGGCGCGGGCCTGGGCGGGCTGGGCCGAGTGGTTCAGACTCTGGGTGGAAACCTGGGCGGCGCGGCGGAGGCGGGCCTCGAGGTTGGAGTCGCCGAGCATGGCTCTGCCGTGGGCGTTGAACTCCTCGGTGAGGACGCCGAGCTCCTGCAGGTTGTCGATGCCGTACCAGAAGAGCTGATTGCCCTTGCTGGAGAAGCTGCCGTCGGCCTTGTCGAAGAACCAGGTGAGGTTCTCGTCCTCCTCGCTGACGGTCCAGACCAGCTTAGGGTGGTCCTTCTTGATGGCGTGGAACACGTTCTCGGTGACGTTGCTCAACCAGCCCTCCTTGGTGACGGTCAGAGTCGCAAGGGTGGGGTGGGAGCGCTCGGCGTTGGGGGGCAGGACAATGGCGAGGCAGTTGAGGGGCTCGTCAAAGTAGGCCTTGAAGGGAGTGCCCTTGAGGAACTCGATGTAGCGGTCGACGGTGGCCTCGGCGTCCATGCCCTCGCGGTCGCGGATGAGGGTCTGCTTGAGCTTCTCGATGTCGGGGAAGGAGGAGATACTGTCGGCGAAGGCAATCTTGTCGCCGCGGCGGATGAGGGTGCCGGCACCAGAGTCGGTGAACAGCTCCTTCTGGAGGTCGCTGGGGTGGATAATAGCGACGCTGGACGTCCTAGGCAAGGTCTCGAGCAACTCCTTGATCTCCTTGATCTTGAGGCGCGTTCCGTAGCGGCACCAAGACTGGGACATGAGGTGGTCGTACTCCTCATCGAGGTTGATGTGGGAGATCTTGTCACCGGTCTCGCCGTTGAAAAGGCCGCCCTTCTCGGAAAGGTATACGATCTTCAGGGGCTCGAGGGCGCGGGCCAGCTCTGCCGCGGCGACATCGGCGTTCACATTAAGAATCTGGCCCTCGGTGGTCTCGGCCATGGAGGTCAAGATGGGAACGTAGCCCTGCTGGATGGCAAGCTCGACGGGGGCCTTGTCGACGCTGGTGACCTTGCCGACCAGGTTCCACTTCTCCTTGTCAAGGTAGTCGGCGGTCAGGACGGTGGTCAGAGGGCGGGTGCGGACGCCCAGGCTCTCGAGCTTCTCAACCAGCTTCATGTTCTCCTGGAGGAAGAGCTTGCGGGCAACGGTCAGGGTCTTGGGATCGGTAACGCGAATGCCCTCCTCGAACGTAGGCTCGACGCCGGCCTCCTCCAGAAGACGGTTGAGCTGGGGGCCTGCACCGTGGACGATGACGGGGTACAGGCCAACCTCGTAGAGGAAGGCAATGTTCTCGCAGAGGTCGTCGAGGTAGTCGGTGAGGATGGCACCACCAACCTTAATAACGGCGAACTTCTGGGAGGAGACGGAGGTGAAGTATGACAGGTACTGCTGGCCCTCGCGGCGGCTGCCGATTTGGCTCAGGGTGCGAATTATAATGGCCCGCGTACGGTCGCGGTTGGCCTGCTCGGACTGGGAGCTGGTGGAAGAGAGGGCGCGAATGGCGTTGAGGCGCCCGAAAGGGTTCGCACGGGCGCCGGACGGACGATGACGGACGACGCGGGGGGCGGCTCGGCGGGCACCGGCCCGGAAAACGGCAGAGGTCGCGGAGAGCATGGTGGCTACTGTACTGTGACTGCGCGCAAAACGGACGGTCAGCGGTGGTGGGTTTGGGGGCATGCAGAGGTAAAGGCAGTAAGTAGGTAGTGGGCAGAGTCAGAGGCAGAGGGGTTTCAGCGCAATGCCGAAATCGCGCTGCACGATGTGGGACAGCCGAGATGCGCACCTCTTTTTCTTAGGCCTGGGAGCCGAGGAGCGTCCAGAGTTGGAACGGGTAGTGGGTTTGTGATGTTTAGAAAAACAAACACTGGACTCACCTCGAGAGAAGATCCGGAGGGGCAGGCTAAATACTACCACGTTCGTCGTATGACTCTCTCAATGTCGCACGCTCGTTCCTTCCAGTGGTGCTCTCTAGCTATCAACGCAGATGGTTCAATCGGCAAGACCAACGGAGGCGGGAAAGCTCAATTGGCAGCCCGCAACGGCAAAAAAAGACGAGTAGGCGGAAGGAGGAGGGGAGAGGGTCCAAAGGAAAGAACGACCGAAATCGTGGAAAGGGCGTAGGGGAGGGAAGGTGCAGTGCAGTGGCAGAAACCAGGACGGCAGCAGCAGCAGCGAGGCTTTTTACTTTTTGAGGCCTGCGATTATGACTGGACGTGGGCGGGAGGTATGATGCAGTGGAGGTGTGGAGGAGGGGCAGGGGGGGCTCCGAGCACCAGAGACAAGTCACAGACGCAAGAGGGCGGGCATGTCGACACTCACACATGGTACCTGGGTAGGTACATTACCTGCCTGCAAGCTACAGTGAGCTACCTACCTGCAATATGTGACCGTGACCCTACAAGGTGAAAAAAATAAAAAAAATTGATTGACCGAAACCGCTCGCACAGGTCCGCGCCCACACGGCACCACCTAAACAGGGCCTTCTGCAGCTAAGCAGCGTCGTACCGTCCCCTCTCTGCGAGTGGAGGCATGCGCACTGTGGCAATCGCATCGGCACAGGTATTTCGTGCTACCGCTGGCAGTGGTGAGATACATAGGGCCACTGGCAGAGGGAAAGCCCACCGTTGCTGCAGTGTGTGGCTCCAGCAGCGGGCCAATTGCGTGGGCCTTCGGTTATTGATCGGATCTGATAAGGAATAGCCCGGTACGTATCACATCACCATGTCCTGGACGCGGGACGGCTGAAGACGCATCTGCGGCAGTTGCCCTGGTAAGGAGCTAGTAGAAAAATTTCAAAATTTCCTAGTGGGGAAGGAGGAAAGAATCATCGACAGCCATCGAGCCGAGGCAGCAAGAGGATAGATTCAAACTGTTCTGGAGGCCGTCAGAGTAGAAACCCCCCCCCCCCGGTAGACCAAGTAGATACTCAACTCAGTAGGAGACGTTGCGAGTGAGATATCTGCAATCATCTTCAAGAGCTAAACCAACCACACAAGCGCCTAGCCTAGAAGAGAACCGCAGAAAGTCTCCAACTCCTCCACCCAAACCCACCGGCACGCCAATCCACCTCAGGTCCACGCTACCTGTTGTCCATTACTCTTGCTGTTGTCTGTCAATGTTACTGTCGTCCGTCATCGTCCTCGTTGTCCGTCCTCGTCGCCGTCGTCCGACATCGTCCCTACTGCCCGTTTTTATTACTACTTACAGAAGGTTCGACATTCATCTCGGGGGTGTGAAATGATAGTTCCCTACATAAAGACAGACCCGTGCCAAACAAAGTGGGCAAACCATCAATGGACCTCATCCTCGGATCCGGACCACACCAGTCCGACGCCGACCAAATCCCGGCCCGGCTCGACATCGCCGAGCATTTGAGATGAACCAGAGGGCCACCACAGGCGCCGGCCGCCCGGTATGCCTGCGTCCACACCGCTCGACTAAAAACGAGCCCCTCGGCGAAAAGGCCAATGACGCCGACGGGAACGTCTCTCCACCTACTAAGCCTACCAAGCTAGGTAGGTAATAGATGTCAATTTCGTGGACCCCTTCATGTCCAACTGGGTCGATCGGCCGACGCCTGGGACAAGTCGTTTCACGAACCCCATCGAATGTGGCCCTTACCCTTGGGAACGTAGGCCTCGGCTGCAAAGAAATCGGCGTGTCTCCATCTACTTGAACTAGGAACGTAATCGAAACCAAGGCGCATGTCCATGGAAGTCAACGTGACGAACCACACCGTCGGGGGCCGAGTGCACCGCGGACGTTTCTGGACAGTAGGCTGGGGCATTGGAGACCAACTCATTCGTTCAGATACCGTAAACCGGCCATGCATACAGTCAGGGCCAGTGAGAATTCAATTACGCAAACGCCTGCCATCCCTCATACATACATGCGGTCGATCCGCAGCCCTGGGCCGACACGGCCGGCGGCATCGGAGGGTGTTCCGTCGCCGGCCGACAGTCCCTCGCATGCGGACCATCGAAGTGAATCCGAGTCCGTTTCGAACAACCGTCCTATGCCCCCAAGTCATTATCCCATAGAGACGGCTCTGTGTACCGCCTCTTCCCCCGTCTCACGCGGTTGCTCGTAGCCTGCGAGATTTCTGATTTCTGACAATTCATTCCATATCGTGAGGACGGACCATGAACCATGAAACCCAGGGGGTCGTGTCATGCAAAAATTGTGGTATCTACTTGCGGGTAGCAACGACTGGCCGGGTAAGTTAGCGGGTTGCGACGACTACAACCACGTTCGAGATTAGATCCGCACATGAACGATACTAGAGGCGATTCCAAGGAAAAGCGCTCTGGTAGAAGAAAAGGGACACGTACCGGCTGGAATAACGATGATGAGTATGAGGATTATGATGCCGGCAATCAGGCACATGCGCATCTTGACGTCCTTCCACCACATCTGCTTGCGGACGCGGTTGGCACCCCGGCGGAAGCCCTGGGCCGAGACGGCCAGGTTGTCGGTCTTGTCTTGCAGAGCATCGAGACGCTCGCCTCGTTGGGAGACCTTGTTGATATTCTCGCGCATCACGCCGACGGTGTCGTCAATTTGCTATAAATAGTAACGTCAGCACAAGACTCTGGTGACACGGTTACGAGCACGCAGTAAGCGAAACAATTTGCCCCTGATTGCGACGCCGACGAAGGGTGGAACCGGATGTCCAGATGTACGGTCGTAGCGCGATGAACAATACTGTTGTCGCATTCCACGAGCGGCGACGGCGTAGATGATTTTCTCGCGCTTTTCGAGGTTGTTGACAGCGTCGTCGTAGGCATCTTCACGAGCTCGGACGTCCCAGCGGCGACCAGGGTCATTACATTTTTCAATTCCCCTTCCATCGCGACGAGACGAACGAGCGTGCGACGAGCTCTACAGGTTGAACGCCGGTGTCATCGTTGTTTGATGAGGTGTTCAACAATTGCCGTCGTGATCCAATCAGGCGTCATCGGCGACAGTTGTGTCCGGCGGGTAGTTCGGTCGGGTCGTCGTCATCAGGCGTCGGACAAACCGGAGAACACCGGCTCTCGAATGGGGGAAGATCGATCTCGCGAAATGAAAAAAAGGCATCGCGACTTACCGCTTGCAAGGCCTGCGTCCTCGCATTGCCGCCAGCTCCTCCCTGCTGTTGCGGCGCCGCGCCCTGGCCGCTGGGGATGTAAGGGTCGTAGGGGGCGTCTTCGGGCATTGTCGCTGTGGTGACGAAAGGTGAAGATGGGAAGCGAAGCTGGTCGCTGGTAGCGGAGCACGAAGCTACGGGCGGGAGGGGGGAGGGGGAGGGGGGTAAAATAGGTTTGCTGTGGTGTTCTTGTGCTTCGAACGAGCGATACGCGGACGTGATTTCGATGATGGGCGAAAAGTACGGTGCTCGAGGCGGATGGAGGTCGGTAAGCGGTTGTTGGAGGAAGTGTGGTTGGAAAAAAAAGAGGAGAAAAGGTGGTTGGAGGGCGCGGGTGGTTGATGAGGTGGTTAAGTTCGGGCAGGTGATGAGACGCCGTCTTGGGGAAGAGGCGAGAGCCTGGCCGAAACAAGGTGTCCGTCTGAGGATTTGGGGGGGCCCTGATGGGGGATGCGCAGCACCTCCTCCGGGGGGGGGATGGTGCACTGGTCACTGTGGGAGGGAAGCTGCTGGCAGGACAGCCGGGACCACTAATTTTAGTTGAGCTGGGAACGACCCAGCCACTGGAACAAGCCAGCATCACCGCACCAGACCTCGTATGGGTACGGGCAACGCGCAGCAGAAACAGAGGGAAACAGCGATGGCCACGCAGCGCCAGCGTCAGCAATGGACGTTCATTGTCATAGGTGGGCACAGAGAGAGAAAGAGCCCACGGGCAGAGAGTGAAGGGGAAGGCAAGGGGAGCGAGCACGGCCACAGCGACTGCCCGGGGTGAAGGACGCTGGAGCGGCACCTGAGGGCCAATCAAGCGCCGCGTTTCGAGGAAATCAGCGACGGACCCAAGAGATACGTACCGTTCAGGTGCCTGGGGAACCCGGCAAAAAGTGGAAAACAGGCACTCGTGTCAATGAACTCAGTGGCTCGTTCCCTTGCGCTTTAACTCAAAACTCTGCTGTATTATTTCACCCGAGTACTTAGGAGAACACGAGGCAAGTAGGCATGCAGGGAGTACTTGCAACGGCTCGCCCATAAACATGACAAAGGCTTCAAGATGGGTTGTTCCCTGAGCAAAGGGAATCTGGAAGTGTCGCCGAGTCGGCGCAGCGTCTTTCCTTCGTTGCTGGGGGTCGGTCGTGTTCGCTGTCCCGTTCCAGGGGACCATTTCCATGGTTACCGCGCAGTTCCCTGTCCTGCTGACAACGAAGCGACCCTGCTCGCCGTGGCTTCCTGCCTTCCATCGCCTTCGTCGCCTGTTTTCCAGTCGGCTGCTCTTCCCTCTCCGTGTCGTCGGCGTCGTACTCCTCTGTCGAGTACGTAGGTCTTCGTGCGTACGCTGCTGGGCGGAGGGCTGGGCCGCCCGGTCACCTTGCTATCGAAAACCCCGACGGAAGGGGCGGCGGCCCTTTTACCCAGCCAATGCTTGGACTCGCGGCAGGTGATGTAATCCCGGAGGCGGTGCTGCTGGTCTTCATTGCCTCCCATCGCATTGGACCCCGACGACACGGGGGCTGCGCCGGAGACTTGGCATCGTCCTGTCGTGTCCTGACTCTCCTTCTTGCGCTATGACAAGCACGTGAAGCTTCTTCACGTGATGCGTCGGACCGAGTAAACCTTAGTCATTCTTTTCCGAAGTTTACCCGTCAGAATCACGAGCAGGTGGGGACTGTCCTGCTTGGAAAACTCACGTGATGCGCAGAGATACGTACCGTAGATCTCGTCATCACGTGTGGCTGAGCTCGTGCCTCTTCGGAATCCAGTGGCGCAGTATTTCTGCTCTCGTCTCCGGGCTGTGGCACGCCAGGCAGGTGCAATCGAGTCTGTCGATGATGTTGACGAGGTAGAGGCCGAAGAGCCTCCTCTGGATACCTATGCCCCTGATCGACAGACTGCCGTTGGCCAGAATTGAGCGAACATTTGGATCTTCTGTCTGTATTCAGACACATGCTCCTCGCAACAGGAGACCAGGGCACAGAGCCGCTGGGAAAATGGACAGCAATGACGGTCTCGTTGCTCGTTGAAGGCAACGTCGCCGGCGCATGTCAATTCGAATCTACTGTCAAGAAACTCCCTCGCACGATCTGCGTCAGGGGTATCGAAGAACGATGAACCACCACGAGGAGGAAGATGGCAACTCCACGGATGTCCCCCGCCCGCCCTTGATGAAGCATTTCGCAGACACCTAGCGGCACCGCAACGCCGTCCAACTGTTGCAACTCTGTTTCATCGCGGCCATTCAATCCCCGTTCGACGATAGGGGATGGCAGTTTTTGTCCGTTTGCAGACCTTCACGTCGTCGATCACGCCAATCGCCAATTCCGACTCTTGCGTTCGAGTCACGTCGAGGAATGGCAGTCGGGGGGAGCCAGCCGGGAACGACCTGCGCCTCTGACGAGGCAGCAATGTCGAGATATGAAGCTCATGCCAGAGGGCGAGCGAAGCGGCAAAAGCGGCCCCCCGTATTATGGGAACAGCTGGCTGGCATGCTGATGCTCCGTTGCCTGGGGGAAGCCGGCCGAGGTGCATTTGTGCATTTCTCAACAAGATGCTTATTCGAGATTAGCATGGCGGTTCCCCTTGCACCCGCCATGCGAAGCCTTACTCAGAGCCCACGCCCAAGAGACCCGGGAAGCTTGTCCGCTCGTTGGTTCCTTTCTCCCGCGCCTTGCCCTCCCTCCCTCCATTGCAAGGAGCCTGGGTGCGCTGAGGAATGGAGCGGTAAAAGCGGTGCGGGCCTAATCGTCCGCGGACCACGAGCTTACCACCTCTCCCCCCTCCAGGGCGAGCGCTAAGCTTTACGAGCTGAAGACGGCTGGAAACAGGCGATGCCGATGCGCCGGACATCGGCCGAGTAGTGCGTTTCGACGTTTCCTCTGGGGCCACCGCCTTAATTCGCACGGACTGCAACGCCGAGGCTGGGGGAACCAGAGAATCAGAGATGGACTCTCGGCAGAGCGAGCGTTGGCCATGACCAACAAATCCACCTTTGCAGTGTCTCGTATGCCTCAATCCAGCGGTGATGCAGTTTGTACGCAGTACTTATTATTAGTGGTCTTGGTCTGCCATTGGATTCCCCCCTCGAGTCCGGCACCACCGGCAACATGGGCCCTGTCGCTGGCTGCTGGGGACCCTAGGAGCCCGCTGATCAACGACGTCAACCAGCCCATTTTTTATTCAAGTTAGATTCCAGGCGGCTTCCACCGCTACGACCTCGGAGCACAGCACGAGGTCGCAGCGCAAGGACCGAGAGCTCTTGATGGAGCCCCAAGACTGTCCAGCTCGTGATCCAACCAGAACCAGACTCGGCAGCGAGCAGCCGGTAGACGGAAATGCCGGACAGCAAAAGCCATGGTTTCGAGACGATTAATAGAGATGAACCCCTGGCCTGTCCGACACGAAGACAGCTGGCCAGGTGTAATACTCGGTACGCGGGAAGTGCCTCGATAAATAGCCTTAGCCTTTCCTGCGACGAACCTACACGGAAAGCTGCGCTACATACCAGGTACGCAGTTACCATAATACAGGAAAAACAGCCCCGAAAACGTCACCACATCACCTCACGTTGTGCAGACTGGGGCATGACTGGGGTATGCCAGTGACTCGTCAGCAGGGGACAGCACCAAGCTCATGGGATGACAAGGGGGAACGAATGGTTCGGACTGCAGCCGGACGTGAGTATTGGTTGGTTGTTGGACGGGGAGGAATAGGACGAAATGGGTGCACCAACGACATGCACGCAGAACAAGCTTAGCTGCCATGCCAGCGCTAGAAGGAAGAAGCAAGGAAGAAGGGCCAAAGCCAAAAGCTCAAGCCAAAAGCCAAAGCCCCCAGACCAGACCAGACGAGAGTGATGCGGACGGGGGGAAAAAGATGGGCACATCCAAACACAACTAACAGTAAGACACTTTTTCACGACCATGACACGTCTCGAGCATCCAACTGGTTGCGCGCTCCTCCTGGCCGAATTTCCCCCCAAGTCCCAAGTCTTACCAGTCCCGAAAAATGCCCATGTTTCTTGTCTAGCTCTGTCTCTGGCCTATTTGTTTTCCCTCCCGTTTCAGTCAGCTCAGTAACGGAGGCAAATCTCGTCTTGTAGTTTGCTGTCGTCTCCATAGGATCCTCTCATTTCGTATTTGCTATTGCCTGGTCCCGGGGTCAGAAAGCGAGGGCTATTAGTGAGTGGGCTTCCGCCCCTCTCGTCGCCCTTGCTCGGTTTGTGGTCTGTTGACTGGTCTCGTTCGTTTTCCCTCACTCTTTCTCTCTCTCGTCTGCTGCTCCTGACCAGCAGCTCGTATTTACTTTTGGGATTCGGCATCTGGTGTGCGCTTTCTCTGTCTGCACCACACCACACACCCATCATCTCTCTCGCTCTTTCGCTCTCTATCCGTCTCTCTCTCTTTCCTCGGGCGCATGCAACGTGTGGAGGCGAGAGCGCAACTCCACCGTCATCACTATTACGGTATTGTTGCCAACACCACGGAGTAGCGGGTGTAATACTTGCCTCTACTGCACCCTCTCCAACTCTCTCCTCTTCCCCTCCCCCTCCTCCTCCGTCCACTCGTTCGTTGCTGCTTCTCTCCGAGTCCCGACCAAGGCAAGGTGCCACTGCTTTTCTGGGGGGCGTCCTACCTGCATCCGTCTGCATGTACATGCACGAATTGTGCGGTGCATCCACATCCTGACGAAGCACCCATCATCCTCGCCCTTGGCCTCACCATCATCGACCCTGTCCCCCTCGCCTGCCCTGCTCAGTGCTGCGTTCGTTCATTACCTCACGAAAGTGGCTCGACTCCCTCCCCGTGCACGCCCTGCCCGGCCTACGCTAGGGGATCCCTTGCCTGATGCCATCGTTGGTCCTTTTCTTATTTCATCCTTGACGAACCCACCCGTCCTTTTTTTGCATTTAGTCGACGTCTGCCCCGGATTTTGGATCTACCTTTAGTCCTGTCTTTCATGCGGTCCGTCCCTCAGACCCAAGGACCCCTCACACACACTCGCTCCTCCGACCTCTCCCACCATGGCGGCACTGCGGGGCGGCTCATCATGGTCTGTAAGCCGGCTGTTGTCGGCGTTGCTGCTGCTGTCCACCCAGCTGGCTGCAGCATACGACCTGGACACGAGCAATCATGGTAAGTCCTGTTGTCGTCGTTCGGCCCTGGATCCTGGGATGTGGTTTGGCTTACACGTGCTGCCTGCAGATAACATCAAGTCCGTCGCGAGAAAAATGACCGAGGACCTCATGTCCTTCTACGATGGAGACAAGCCGGGCAAGACACCCGGCCTGCTCCCCGACCCATACTACTGCAAGTACACTTGGCTGTCCAAGGTTGCCCGTTGGCTAACGCCGCTCCAGGGTGGGAGGCTGGTGCTCTCATGGGCACCATGATCGACTACTGGTACTACACGGGCGACGACACCTGGAACAAGGTTGTCACGCAGGGTCTCCTCCACCAAGTCGGCAAATTCAACGACTACATGCCAGAGAACCAGACGAGAACCGAAGGTAACGACGACCAGGGCTTCTGGGGACTCGCCGTCATGTCCGCCGCCGAGTACAAGTTTCCCGATCCTCCGCCCGATCAGCCTCAGTGGCTTGCCCTCGCCCAGGCCGTCTTTAACACCCAGGCAGCTCGATGGGACCCGGAGCATTGCGAAGGAGGACTCAGGTGGCAGATCTTCCAGTGGAACAACGGATACGACTACAAAAACACCATCTCCCAGGCCTGCTTCTTTGCCCTGGCTGGTCGCCTCGCCCTCTACACCGGCAACAGCTCGTACGCGGAATGGGCCGATAGGACGTGGGACTGGATGGTGGGCGTCAAGTTCATCTCGGACGACTACTACGTTTACGACGGCGGCCACATTCAGTACAACTGCACAAACATCGTGCCTTACCAATGGACCTACAACGCCGGCGGCATGATCCTGGGAGCCGCCGCCATGTACAACTACACCGGCACTGAGGTTTGGAAGAACCGACTGGACGGGCTCATCAAAGCTGCAGACGTCTTTTTCGTCGGTCCCGACAAGAATATCATGCAAGAAGTCGCCTGCGAGACTGTGGAACTGTGCAACCTCGACCAGCAGTCCTTCAAGGCATACCTCAGTCGCTGGCTTGCCGCCATCACCAAGTGGGCGCCGCATCTGACGGACCGGATCATGGACAAGATTCGCCCCTCGTCCGTCGCAGCGGCAGCGCAGTGCAAGGGCGGTGCCAACGGCCGCATGTGTGGCCTCAAGTGGACGGAGAACGGAACTTGGGACGGCATGCAAGGCGTCGGACAACAGATGGCAGCCCTCGAGATCACGCTTGGAAATCTCATCGAAAATTCCCGCCAGCCAGTTACTGCCGGTGGCGGCG